>JAVXUL010026902.1:0-11601 GCA_035590515.1 Trichilia minutiflora
ATGTATGTAAATAAAGAACCATTTCTTTTATTAATAAATATAAGGTTTATACAAGATCAAAAGCCCTGAAATCGACAACACGAATGGTTTCTAGGGCATACACACTAACATGATTGTATGTTAAATTATTGTATGTGTGTGTGCACCGTCTGAATGTGGTAGATTATGATCGAGATTTTGTAGGTAGATCCTCTGAAAACCCTCACGAGACTTCACTCGTCTACTAAGGGCATCCTAGGGGTTTAAAAGGCTTATTGCATATACTAAATGCAACCGTGAGTCCTACGAAAGTGGATTAGTTTAGGTTATTATTTTTCTTTTAGCTTAGTTTTGCTTGGGATTAGCAAAATATAAGTTTAGGGGGATTTGATTAGTTGATATTTATAAATATTTCTCGAATTCTATTTTGTTTGTTTTTGAGTTAATATATGATGTTTTAATGAGCTCTTGTTTGTTTTTATGTTGAATGATCAAATTCCCAAAAGTTGAGAAAACGGGCATTTTGGATGAAATTTGTACAGTTTTTGTGCATCGGCCATAACTTCTTATAGAATAATCAGATTTTGTTGTGTTGCAAAGATGACTTGAAGATATACAACTTTCATGGAGACATCATGATCATTTAAAGTCTTTAATAGTATAAATCAAAAGCTTGAAGATGACGGACAAACGAAAATAGGATGCAAAACGTCATCCATAAAATAGCAACTTGGCACTGCAGCACCAGAAACCAGTGTGTAGCGCCAATTCCTTGACTTCAGACAGTAAAAAGATAGCAAGTTGGTGCTGTAGCACCAGCTATAGTACAAAATTAGTAAAATGTGCATTTTTTAACGTTTTTGGACTCCTAATGCATCCATGACTCGGTTCTTATAAAAAGAAACCTAGGGCACAAATAAAAGGGACTTTTGGCAGACTTTTGGGGATTAAGAAACACAATGAAACAACAAATCACTAGGATTCAACTTTGGATCGAAGACACACAAGATTGAAGACTAGCAATCAAGAGTTTCACCTTCCCTTCTTTGTATTCTTTTTATTGTTTGTGAAAACCATGATTGTTGTTGGGATTCTTGTAGATTTCATTGAAACTATGCTTGGCTAATTTTTTTTATCTAGAAAATTAATGTAGTTTATTGGGATCTCTATGTTGAATGCTATAAGTTATTTATTTTATTGATTGAAGTTGCTTATTTGTTTTGTTTTGAGTTTAATGTTTTCATATTCACTAGCCATGAATTGATTGATATTTAGATTTGATCCATATACTTGAGAGAGTGGGGATTAAATTAGTTAATGAATAAAGCATCTGGATTTATCAATTTTTTAGGAAACAATTGAACATCTAGAAAACTCATACAATAGATTAGGTTTTAATGCATTTTTGGATTTAATATGTATTAGTGATATTACATTTGAGTCTTGAAACATAATCGCTTATTTCAGGAGAGAGAGTGAATATTAGAATTCTAGTTTTATAAACATTCAATTGGTATCAGGTTTAAGGAGCATTTGACATGGAGTAGATCATAAATGAAGTCAGTTTTCTAGAATCATATCGCTTTGGTACTAGTTTGTGAAAGTTTGCCATTATTGATAGTTTTTCTATTTTTCTTCATTTAATTTAATTTCGAGTAGAAAATTAAATTCTTAATCTTCATCTAGATAAAATTCAGAGTTAATTCATTCGTAAGAATTGTCATAAGTTTAATTACTTCTCTAAGGATACGATACCCTACTTACTTAGGACTATCACTAGACACTGTACACTTGCGGTAAAATTTGCACGTTGTATTTTGTGTGAATAAATATCTTTCATCGCAAACTGACTTCATCTCCATCATAAACATGTCAATACCTTTGCCAAGGTATCGATACGTTTGGCACTGTTACTGATTATAATGCTTACAACGTATTGATACATATGGCCCGTTACTGTTCATCATACCTTCAACGTATCGATACGTTTGGCCTTCAACTCTTAAAGGTGTCGATACCCTTTTCTAAAGGTATCGATACCTTTGGCCTCACACAGCAACGTATCGATACCTTTCCTCTAAAGGTATCGATACCTTGCCTCTAGTCTTCCTTCCAAGGGCTGCTACTTCAAATGGTCATAACTTTGAATCCCGATATCTGCTCAGAACTCATAATATATTAATGGAAAGCTCTCTTTGAGCTCTATAAAAACAATCAATTGGAGATGATTTTGGATTCAAAAATCTAGTTTTTCTTATAGGCTCATATTCTGTACCATACATCTTTTTCCAAAATGAATTCAAGTTATCACACTCTCTCGCACATGATCTAAACATTACTACATGCACGAAAACTCATGAGGGTTTAATAATAATGCCTATAACCCTAAGGGATGGGTTTTGCACTTATCAAAATGACTAATGTACACACCACCACTTTTTGACTGAATACACTTCAATTTTTTTCTTGTTTGTCTCTTAACCAAAATTTGAAATTACTTGAATGCATCAGACACCTGATGCTTTATCTTCATGAAATAAACCCAAATATTTCTTGAATATTTCTCAATAAAATTCACAAATTAAGCTGCACCACAAACTATTTTTGTAGGCATTAGATCATAAATATTTGAATGCACTAACTCTAGCAATTTAAATTTTCTTAAAGACAAAGGACTTCTGAAAGAAACTCTCTTCTATTTAAATAATGTGCACACTTTTCAAGTTTTTACTCTTTACTACAAAGAGTATATTTTTCTTTACTAATATACTCATTCGCTTCTCACTTATATGAGAAAGATTCTTATGTCATAATGCAGTAACATCCTCTATAACATTGCACATGTCTTTTGAAATATTAGCTTGTATAATATATAGAGAAGAATGCTTCATACCATTAGCCACCACTAATGATATTTTGATTGTCTATTTTCTATCACTCATGACTATGATATCCATCATCATAAAGCTTTCCAATATGGATTCTAACCAATTGACCAGATTGAACTTTAAGAACTGGTTATAAAATCTAAAATTTGTTCTCAATTTTGAGGAAATCGATTATATTTTAGGAGATGAAATGCCGATGTCTTGTGAGGAGCATATGCCTTAGGAAGACAAGGATGCTTATAATAAATGGCATTCTGACAATTATAGAGTGCGCCTCTACATGTTGGTATCAATGAATTGAAAGCTTTAGAATTGTTATAAGACAATAATGTTTGTGTATGAAATACTTAGATCGTTGTAGAAATTATATGGTGATAATTCCCGTGTCATTGAATATGACATGTGTAATACCTTATTCAACACAAAGCTTAGGAAGGGTATACTTCCAAGTGATCATGTAATAAAATTAATAAATATGATGGGTTAGTTGGACATTTGGAGGATCATTATACCTAAACGCCTCAGGGTGAATGTGATTTTACAATTCCTCCCACCGAGCTATAAAGGTTTCATAATGAATTACAATCTGAGTAGAATTCAGCGCACACTCCAAAAATTAATGAATAAAATTCAAAAATATTATAAACAAAATTCCAGAGGAAAGGGGCATGAGGATGTCTATATAGCCATGACCAGTAAGATTGGTAAAAGACCACAGCGCTCATTTCAGGGTCCAAAATGTGGGCCCAAGAAAAATTAACAAAAGAAAGCTCCCACTAAAGGAAAATCCAAAATAAAACTGTCCAAAGGAAAAAGTTTCCACTGCGGGGTAGACTGACACTGGAAGAGGAATTGTCTTCTATACCTTGACAATCTTAAGAAGATTAAAATAGGTATGTTTAGCAGTAGTATGATTGAATATGAATTAAGTGTTAGTTTTAATATTCATACTTGGGTTATTAACTTGACTGCTACTTCTTATTTCTGTGTGTCTTTGTAGGTATTACAGAATAGTTTTGCGCTAACAAACAATCAGATCATCTTAAGGGTGGCGAATGGAGCAACCGTTGCAGTAATGACCATAGGATCTTATGAGCTGACATCACCTTCAGAGCACTTTTTGAGATTAGAAAATATTTTGTATTTTATTTCTACTGTACGAAATATAATATTTGTATCTGTACTTTGTAATATGAGATATTCTATACAGTTTAATAAAGATATATGTTTATTACATTTTAAAAATGTATGTGTTGGCAAAGCAATTAATACAAATGGTTTGTATGTCCTTTAAATCAATAATAGTTATTCCTTAACTTTCATTACCAGTAAAATAATTCGCGTAGATACTCATCCGAAATATCTGTGGCACCATAGATTAGGTCATATTGAAGATAAACGTCTCACACAACTCAGAACAGGTGGTATTTAAACCTAATTAGGTTCAAAACCATATCCGACATGTAAGGCATGTCTTTGAGATAAAATAATCAAAACGCCCTGTAAAAATAAAGGCAAGAGGTTGAAAGAGCTGTTGGACCTTATGCATACAGATGTATGTGGACCATTCAGTGTAATGGCCAAAGGAGGGTATGATTATCTCATTATCTTTATTGATGATATGTCATGGTATGGGTATGCATATTTAATGAAATATAAATCAGAGTCCTTTGAAAAGTTCAAAGAATAAAAAAATGAAGTAAAAAATCAAACAACAGAAAATATTAAAGTCCTACGATCAGATCATAGAGACGAGTACTTTAGTACAAAATTTTAAGAATTCTTGAAGGATAATGGAATTATCTCGTAAATGATTCCTCTGTACACATCTCACCTTAATGGTGTGTTAGAAAGAAAGAATCATACCTTATTAGACATGGTACGATCAATGGTTAGTTTCATAGACTTACCATTGTATTTGTAGGGATATGCACTTCAGACCATTATGCACATCCTCAACAAGGTTGTTATAAAATCAGTCCAGAAGACTCAGTATAAAATATGGAGGGTAAGAAATCTAGTCTCAATTATATGAGACCTTGGGATTGTTCGGCTTATGTCAAGTTGGTTAAGTATGACAAACTTGATATGAAATCAGAGTTAGGTTGGTTCATGAGGTATCCTAAAGATATCTTAGGATATTATTTCTATTTTTCTTCTGATCAGAGAATTTCTATTAGTAGGAACGCACACTTCTTAAAAAAGGAGTTTATTAAAGAAGGTGGCGCGTGTAGAAAAATAGAATACAAGGAAGAATTTCGTGAGCCGTAAAATGACCAAGTTGATGTTGGAGAGTCCAGTTAGTGCACTTTTATCCCAATTGTTCCTACTCCAATAAGAAAATCTATAAGAGTTCCTAAGCTCCTAGAGAGATAAGGATTTCTAAATGAGCAAGATTTTGAATTTTACTCAATAAGAGCAACGGATCATGGTGATGATCCAAGAACTTATAAGGTGCCTATCTTGGATAAAGATTTAGGTAAATAGCTAGAGACAATGAAATCTGAAATAGATGCTATGCATGCCAACCAAGTCTAGACACTTGTTGATCCTTCTAAAGGAATTGTTCCTATCGATAATAAATGGATCTTCAAGAGAAAGATAGGCAAAGATGGAAAGGTTGAGACTTACAAAGCTCAACTGGTAGCAAAGAGTTATACTCAGAAACCTAGTTTGGATTATGAGGACACCTTTTCACCGGTGGCTATGATTAAGTCTATCAGAATCATGTTAGCTATAGTTGCATATCAAGATTATGAGATTTGAAAAACGGACATGAAAACTGCATTTCTTAATGGTTACATTGAGGAAAACCTGTTTATAAAATAGCAGTTGGTTTTGTTTCCTCTACTAAACCAAATAAGGTATGAAAACTACATCAATCTATTTATAAATTAAAACAAGCCTCCAAAAGTTAGAATATTCGATTTGATGAGACAGTCAAATCATTTGACTTTATTAAAAATCCAGATGAACCTTATGTTTATAAATGGATTAAAGATTATATAGTCACATTCTTGATATTATATGTAGATGATATATTATTGATGGGAAATGATATCTATATGATGGCAAAATTCAAACTCTGGTTGTCCAGAACATTCTCCATGAAAGATTTTGGAGACGTAATATATATACTTGGGATATGAATCTATAGAGATAGATTGAAAATGATAATAGGATTATTCCAGAAATTGTACATTGAAAAGATATTGAAAAGATTCAACATGAAAAACTCTAAGAGAGGCCTCCTACCCTTCAATTAAGGTCTTCATCTTTCAAAAGATATGGGTTCAAAGACCGATGAAGAGCAATAACAAATGCGTGACATCCCTTATATATCGGTTATAGGTAGCTTGATGTATGTCATGCTATATACAAGACCTAATATAGCATATGTCGTAAGTGCTACTAGTCGATATCAGGCTAATCTTGGAGAAAAGTATTGGTTAGCAGTGAAAATAATCCTTAAATACTTAAGAAGAACTAAGGATTTAGTTTTGTGTTATAGACCCCAAGAATTGAGCATTCATGGGCACACGGACTCAGATTTTCAATCAAATGTAGATGATCATAAATCTACATTAGGTTTTATTTTTCTATGCAATGGAGGAGCTATAAGTTGGAAGAGTTCTAAATAGACGATAATAGCTGACTCTACCACAAAAGCTGAATATGTTGCTCTTCAGAAGTAGTAAAAAAAGCAGTTTGGATGCGAAAGTTTGTATCTAAACTTGGTGTGGTTCCAAGTATGGCTTATCCGATAAGTGTAAAATGTGATAATACGAGCACCATAGCGAAAGCAAAGGAACCTAGAGCACATAAGAAATCTAAATATATTCAGCGAAAATACCATATTTTGAGAGAATTTATTGATGTTAAAGATATTTTAATACAGAAGACATCTTCGATTGACAACGTCGCTGACGCTCTCACTAAGGCGATGACACAGAAGTAGCTGGACCTACATTTTGAGAAGATGGGTATTAGATACAATAGTGAATAGCTTTAGTACAAGTGAGAATTTGTTAGTATGCCCTAAAACCATTTGTGTTATAGGTTTTAGGCAGCTTGTATTGAGGTATTTTGTAATTATGCACTGTATATTATTATATTAATAAAGAAATTATTTCAATTTATCTATGCATGTTTCTTCCTCTTATTGATCATACCAATAAAAGAGTACACAGATAAATTGCCATGATAATACTAATTATCTAAATTGTCCCCTACAAAAGCAATATTAATTGGGCATCGATATTGTATAGTAGGCACACCAGATATCTCCATTGATTATCATGAGATGATAATAGTATGGGTGACATGATTGTCATGTTATTGGGATATTGGTGTCGATTAATAGTTAAAGAACTATTTTTCAGCGTGACCAAAGTTATGACAAATTACACGGATGTATGATGTCAATAATTTGTCATAAGATTTTACCAGTGAGAAATTATTCCTTAGACCTGAGATGTCAGTGTTATGCTTTAGTATAGATATATATGGTTCTATGGTGCAGAAGTATATGACTAATCATGTCTTGTATGAAAAACCAGTTTGGCCATATATTATTTATATTGAAAAATGACAGACAATCAATATATGGAATCCGTTGACTCGATATTAGGGATTTCGAGGTTCCATTAACTCGATCCACCTTTGAGTTTTTAATCGAGTATTGATAAACATCTAAAATCAAATTCTTTGGCCAATGTATTTAATATTACACGAAAGAGTTTTATAGTGACCAGTTTAGAATGTATTGACCAATAACCTAAACTAAAACTAGATTTAGGGGTTTTGACGTCCGTGTGTAGTAGGGATTAGATGAACGGAGGGAATCTATCTATATAAAACTTATAATCAAGCACAAAGGTTTGATGGAGAATTTCTTCATTGTGGATTAGGGGTTATGTCACATTACTAGATGTTAACCATAGTTGTTAAACCTCGAAATCGTTCGGATTGAAATAGATAAGATCGTTTTTGTCTCACAACTGATACCACAATGAACCAAGAGGTAATAATTAATAAAAATCCCTCATCCTTCCATTAGAGAGAGTGAATATTATCCGCAAGAGTGCTAGTACACTCGGAGATAATATAATACCAAAAATTACAAACAGTTTGCGTATTAAATGGTTTAATAAATTAGAGAGCTATGTCTATTGACCCAAATATGACTTATATTAATTTATATCATTCTATTTATATTTAGAAATATAAATGGAATGAAAACAAATCTGGTCAAAAGGGTTTGACCGGACTTAGGATCAAATTATCATATTTTCAAAGTTTTAGGATTTAAGTGAAATTTTATATTTACTATTAAGAATCTTGTTTGACAAGCTTGGGACACATTAGTAATTTACTAATTGACAAAGGAAAAAAGGGTAAATGGTAAAGGTTCTATAAATAGGCAACTTTACCATTTTTTAGTTAATTTTTGGAAAATTAAGAAAAACACACAAGCTCTCTCTCTCTCTCTAAATTTTGGCCAAGGAGAATTTGAAGGGGTTTTCATAGTTCTCTTAAGATTTCACACTTGTGAGGTTAGTTTACATCAAATCCATACTAAATGTTAGTGCTTGGTTGCTTGTTTGCTTAGATTTAGACTAATTTGTAAGATTTTACATAAATTATTCCATAAACCCTAACTTACTTGTATACATGCTATTTCACTTTCATAACCCAGCATAGATAATTGAAGACGATAATGAATAAACCTCTCTCACTAGAGATGATGTTCGATAAGTTCTTGCTTTTGACTTTCTCTCAATAGAAATGAATACAAAAGGAATTACAAAATGAGAGTATAAAATTAATTGTAGGAGGGAATGTTCTAATTGAAGTGCAGTACAATAATCTCTTATTGTTCCTCTTGTTTTTTTGCAAAATTTTCAATTATTTAAATGTTGAAGTAATTGAACTCAATGGCTCTTTCTATCTGTATTAAATTCGCGCAATGAATACTCAAAAACTAGCAGCTATACTTTGAATCTTCAAAAGGTTTCAGACCCTTTTTCCTTGGTATCGATATGTTTACATTATCATTATTTTTGGATTTTTTTGACTGAAGATTTTGATGCCTTCCTGATATTGATATGTTAGTTCATTCCCTTAAGGTATGAATATGTGCCCTTAAAGGTATGGATATGTTTGAGTTCCTACTGTCAGATTCAATCTTTTACTTCTTAAGGTTCTGATACTTGAGGATAAGAACTCTCGTGTATTGAAACAATAGTCACGGTGTTTTGATACATTCTTTACGGGTTCTGAAACAATCCTCAAGAGTTTTGAAACTCAGGTACTTCAAAATCCTACAATTTTACCTTTGTTAACCATTTGACTATTAGATTAATATTTCTTTAATAATCAAATATCAAATCAAATCAATTATTGGTAATTATTTCTTTATAACGCATAATTATTCAACCATTTAAATTAATTAAACCAAATAGTCAAATGATTAAACAATCAATAACGAATTCAATATAAAATTAACTTCTCTATTGATCAAATTAATTCAGTTAACAAAATCATCATTCAAATTCTCTCAAATGGAAATTTAATCAAACAATAAAAATTTACAATTAATCAAAATCAAATGTCATAAGTTAATTAATTGTATTTGTTCATCATTAAAAACATATATGTAGATATCAATCTCTCACTTTTTATTATGATGACAAAACCTTATGAAATTTGATGAAAAAAATACTCCCCTTTTTTAGCATCACTTAAAGAAGGATATCACTAATCAATATACACACAGTGAATCATTAAAAACAATAAGAATGAATAACAATCAATGTTCAACAAAACTAAGATAAAGCAAAAACAATGAATTCTAACAAATAGTATGGTTAGACATATTAGCCTAACAAGGTAGATGAGCTGTTGTATGAAATCTAAAAGAGAGGTTGTCTAAAAGATGAACCTAGGCTATTGGTATTGACATACTCAATGCACACATCTCTTTTTTGAACATGATCTCTAATAAAATGATGTCTAATCTCTATACGCTTTGTATGTCAATGATGCATTTTTAGTCAAATTAAAATTATATTTTATATATATAATATAAATAATTATATCAAAATTCAAAATTTTATTATTTATTTAATATATAAAATTTTAAGAATATATAAGTAAAGTACTAGTTTTCATACACTTTTTTATTTAAAAAATCAACTTAATACTTTTATAAAAATTTAAGACAAAAAAATATTTATAGAAAGAAATTAAAATTAATTAAACAAAATATAACCAACTAAGGTGATCGAGTGCACCAGTGGAGCAATTGTAAGGGAGATGATGATATCTTTATGATAAAGAGAAGCTCATCAGGTTAGAATGTTGAGAACAATCATGAATATTATCACATAATTATTCGAGGTTAACGTAAGTGATGGGCTATATTTTTACTAAAATGATCACGCATAACATTCATTTTACGAATAAGGAATGTTTTATACAATTGAGCATTATTTTCATGAAAATAAAGCTTAATGACGATCTCAGAATTGTTCAGGGTCAGAGTAATCATTGAGAAAGGAAGCTAGCTTGATAGTTTTTAAGTTAAACAAGCCATTGTTTTAATTAAATCAAAATATTTCACATATTCTACATAAATATTTTAACTTTAATAATTTTTAAACTAAAATCTTTGTTTTTGTAATAGTTCACTCACGAAGTATACTCACCCCTTATCACTCATTAGTTTTAGGTGATCAGGAGCGTAATCAAGAGATCTAAGTAATGGTGATATCGTTGAGATTTAGAACTTTTTAGGTAGATTCTCTCTCTCGACTCACTTTTAAAGTTTTTGAGTTCACTAGCTAGAATGTTTATAAACATTTGAGTTACGTATTTTGTTTGAGTTGTAAATTAAATCATGAAACTATATGTTTGTGTGTTTTATATTTTGATGATTTATTTATGATGAGAAATATTTTGAAATGTTTTTGAGATGTGGATAGTTGATGATTATGATTTAATTGTTTTGAATAAGAAGTATGATACTGATTTAGTAAAGATTTAAATCTCAATAAGTAAGTAGTCATTAAACAAAGCCTTAGTGGATAATGATCGTTTTCCCAAAATTTAATCATAATTATTAAAAATATTTTAATATCATAATTAAAATATTATGTAAGGTGAAAAATATTATCTTTTATATATATATGTGTGTGTTGATGATAAAATTTATTCCGAATAAAAATAGAGAACTCTGTTAATTAATCCCAAGGGAAATTGTTGACATGTTCTAAAATATGAAAATTCAATGCTATGTTGACTGGGTTTGAAAGATTATGACCGAGTATAGCATACCCTAGTAAAGCACGCACAATAGAGTATAGGACAGCTTAGCACAAAAATGTAAGTAACAGATCGAAAATCAATAGACATATAATTTACTTGATTTAGCTTTACGAACACTTTCACGGAAAAAGGTGGAATTTTATTTATTAGAGGGTGGGTATGAAAAATCACAACTAAAATGTTAAAACTCGAACTAATTAAAATTAGAATTTTATTCTTTGTCAAATATTGATAGAAAGAAATTAAAATTAATTAAGAAAACAAACAAGATATTTTGAATTCCAAGAAGTTATATATGTTTGTTACTAATTTTTGAAGTTAATCGATCAGTGGAACAAAAAGGAGAAATCATCCATCACCTTGGATGCTACACAACTCAAGACAAGAAGTAAAATCAAAACTAAAT
>JAVXUL010026913.1:0-11601 GCA_035590515.1 Trichilia minutiflora
CCGATGAATGAATGTACTACATGATAAAGTAAGCTTGTTTACTTATTCAGTAGTATATAATGGAGATTTAATTTTTATATATAAATATTTTTATCTGGTAATTGTCAATTATGAGTTCAAATTTTAATTATTAGAAGCTCTGAAAGAATCGTTTGCCTTCTGAGGAAAGCGAGAATTATGAAAAGATATTTTATTTGGAATAATATCGTAAACAAGGTGGAGGATGGTGACTTTCTAAACATATACCAACAAGTAACTAGGATCCTCCACACTAATTTCATCATACTCTATAATGCATGAACATATTAAATAACAAAGTATAACATTAGTCATTCCAAATTTTGAATTCCAAATCCTATCCTAAATAATGTAACAAGTGACATTACATTTATGTACTATATAATTGAAAAAACACAATTTTTTAAAAATTATTTATTATATTTTTAACTATGTAATATATAAATATCATATCAATTTAAAATATTAGAATTTGGGATCCTGGAATGTCTATCATTATTCAATATGAAAATTTACGCGAATGCAATGCTGATGATGGACCTCTAAACTCTTTTTGACTGCTAAAATCGATAGTAAATGACCTCGTACATGTTTATGCTTTGGGTTTTGCATTTTTGCTTTTTAGAGCATGGCCAATGCCGGGGCTGTGCCGAGGCTAGAAACCATCTATATGTTCTGTAATAGAAACAGAATGTCCGGCATTAGCAGGACTAACCTGCAATCAACCACCACTTTGGATTCGACATCTTCTTTTTCTCGAGTAAAAGAAGGACCTGTGAGAGTAATCCAGCAAACTCTAATCTCTGAAGCTAGAAGCTGAAGTTGGATGATGAAGCTGGAAGATGGATGCTAAAGTTGGAAGCTGATTATTGGGATCTGGAGCTGGGTTCTCAGAGATGCTAGTTTGGCAAGAAGTAGCCTTGGAATCTTGGAATCTTGTAACCAAAAATGGGAGGGAATTTAAGTTAGTTAAGTTCCAAGAGTATTGGTTAAAGTGTGTGGTAGGTTACTTAGTTGGGTAACAGCTCTTGTACTTGTATATATGCTGACAGAAGGTGGTTGTGATGGAGTAGAAGTTTTTCGTGTGTTTTTCTTCTTCTTCCTCTGTAATTCTTTCTTGAGCTGAATACAATAAGTCGATTTCTTCTTGGAGACGATTTGAGTATTTTTTTTAGTTCATTCTTTTGTTATTTTCTTTACTAGTGTGCTTTGTTATTCTGAGAGCTCATACAATTTTGGTTCGAGTTCTTTGTGTGTGTGGTTTCTTGGTGCAGTTTGTTCTTCTTCATCTTTCCTTGTGGGTGTTTCTTTGTCAAGGAAAGATTCATAGGTGGTATCAGAGCCAAAGGAAGGAGAGATAGGAGGCAAGAATGGTGTCTACCAAGTACACAATACAGAAGTTCACAAGAGAGAATGACTTCAACCTATGAAAGATGAAAATGAAAGCTCTACTAGTTCAAGAAAACTTAGAATTTGCCATTGAACAAAAAAGGGTCAAGACCAAAGAAAAGGAGCTGACTGAGTTGGAGATTAGTGAGATTCAGAAGAAAGCTCATAGTGTTTTAATCTTATCTTTGTCAGATAAGGTTTTAAGAGAAGTATCCAAAGAAAACACTGTAAAAGAGGTGTAGAACAAGCTAAATGATCGATACTCAAAGAAAACTACTGCCAAAAGGTTATACCTGAAGAAGAGGATGCATGCATTCTACATGGAGGAGGGTACATCTGTGGAGGAACATGTTGACAACTTCAACAAGTTAATACTGGACTTAGAGACCATAGAGATCAAAGTTGATGATGAAGATCAGGCCATGATGTTGTTGACTTCCCTTCCACCCTCATATGAACATTTTGTTGGATTCTTTTATATGGCAGGTCATTTCTTTCAATGGATGATATAAAGAATGCCTTGAACTTAAAAGAGCGGAACCAAAGGATAGGCTAAAGGAGTCAGAATGCAGAAGGGTTGCTGGCTCATGAAAAACAAGAGAAGAAAGAAGCAACTTGGAAGGGAAGGAGCAGATCTTCATCAAAGACAAAGAAGCTCAAGTGTTTCTTTTGTCATAAAGAAGGGTACTTCAAAAAAAATTACCCTCAAAGACAGAAGAAAAGGTAGGAGAATACAGGCTCAGTAAGTAAGAGTTCAGCTATGGTGACCAAAGAAGATTTTCAAGATTCTTTCCTCCTCATAGCCTCAGATGAATCCACTGAAGGTAAGTGGATATTAAACTCTAGTTGTACCTTTCACATGTACCCAAATAAACTTATGTTTGCAATACTAGATAGAAGAGAAAATAGAATAGTGTTATTAGGGAATAATGTAGCATGTAAGGTGCTGGGAGTTGGGACAATGAGGTTTAGACTTCATAATGGCACAATAAAGGTGTTAGATAATGTAAGATATGTGCCAGAATTGAAGAGGAACCTGATTTCATTAGAAATGTTAGATTCACATGGATGTGGAGTGAAGGTAGATAATGAAATCATGAGAACAACAAAAGGCTCACTGGTGGTGATGAAGGGGACCAAAAAGGATGGATTATATATCTTGAATGGCTACTCAGTAAGTGGAGAAGTAGACCATGTTATGAGTAAGCCTGTACATATGATAATGCTTTGGCATATGAGGTTGGGACACCTTGGGGAGAATGGCATTAGAGAGTTAGAAAAGCAAAGGCTACTGGGAATAAATCAACTTGAGGAGCTTAAATTCTGTGAGCCTTGTGTGATGGAGAAACACCATAAGGTAAGATTTGAGAGGTCAACTTATAGAGCTAAAGAAGTATTAGAGTATGTTCATGCTGACTTGTGAGGACCTGCACAAGTTGCATCTCTCGGAGGAGCCACGTACTCCATATCCATCATTGATGATTTCACAAGGAAGACCTGGATTTATTTACTTAGAGATAAAACTCAGGTTCTTGGAAAGTTTAAGGACTGGAAAGCAAGTGTGGAAGCACATAATTGTCAGAAAGTAAAGTGCTTAAGAACAGACAATGGAATGGAGTTCTATAATAAAGAGTTTGATGATTTCTGTCAAAGGAGTGGAATAACAAGACACAAGACTGTGGTTTACACATTACAGCAAAATGGTGTGGCAAAAGGGTTAAACAGATCACTCATGGAGAGGGTGAGGTGTATGCTATATAATGCATAACTTCCTAAGGTGTTCTGGGCAGAATCAGAAGTGACAACAACTTATCTTCTTAATAGATGCCCTTCATCTGTTCTTGACTTTAAGACTCCAGAAGAATTATGGACAGGACCTAAACCAAATCTGTCTCATCTGAGAATATTTGGATGCATAGCTTATATACATGACAGAAAAGGAAAGTTAGACTCAAAAGCTTTGAAAGGTGTTTTGCTCAGGTATCTAGAGGGAATGAAAGATTATAAGGTTTGGTGCAAAGCTGATGGAGAAGGAAGAAGTGTAATCAGCAGGGATGTGATCTTCTGTGAAGCTGATATGCTAGCTAGAAATAGAGATAAAGAGAAGGCAGAAGTAGCAGGAGATAGAAAAGATGAGGGAGATCAGATTGAGGTAGAGCCAAAGAATTAGGCTCATGAGTCTATTAAGGAGTCTGGTGATGAGAAAACAGTAAGTATAGAGCTATTAGAATCTGAACAAATATCAGATGATTATAACATGATCAGGGATCGTGTGAGAAGACAGATTATGCTTCCAGTGAGATATGGCTATGCAGATTTGGCTATGCATTAGTGACAACAGAATGCTTAGAAGAACCAACTAATGTAAAGAAAGCCTTGAATGGTGTTAATGCACAGGTATGGCTGCAGACAATGAATGAGGAAATGCAATCATTACATAAAAATGGGACTTGGAAGCTAGTGGACAGACCAAGAAACAGGAAGGTTGTAGGTTGTAAATGGGTGTTTAAATAGAAGAAAGATGACTTAGCTGTTGGAGGAGCAAGATTCAAAGTAAGGTTGGTTGCCAAAGGGTTTACTCAAAAGCAAGGAATAGACTTCAATGAGGTTTTCTCTCCAATGGTCAAACATACTTCAATGAGAGTACTTCTTACTTTGGCAGCGGTTAGGGATCTCGAAGTAGAACAATTGGATGTTAAAATAGCCTTTCTATATAGTGATCTTGAGAAGGAGATATACATTGATCACCCAGAAGTGTTTGAGGAAAAAGGGAAAGAAAATCTGGTATGCAAGCTGGAAAAATCCCTTTATGGTCTCAAGCAGTCCCCAAGGCAATGGAATCTGAAATTCCATACGTATATGCTTAGCTTAGGCTTTAAAAGAAGCCTCTTTGACAATTGTGTTTACTTTAAAAAACTGGAAGATGCAGTGTATATATATCTTATGATATATGTTGATGACATTCTAATTTTGAGCACAAGTTCTGCACTGATTGAAGAAGTGAAACAACTTTTAAAGAAAGAGTTTGAAATGAAAGAACTTGGTGCTGTCAAAAAGATTTTGAAGATTGAAGTCTAAAGAGACAGGAAGCATAGAATCTTGACACTGTCACAGAAGCCTTACCTTGAGAAGATATTGAAAGATTATAGCATGGCAAAAGCAAAACTAGTTAGCATACCTTATACAGCACATTTTAAGCTGTCATCAGACTTGAGTCTGATGAGTGAATTTATCACTCATCTATTCTTATGATTTTTACTTAGTTTTGAGTCTTTTTTCATTGGTATTTTTTATGTTTTTCTTTTAGTTGTGCGCAGGTTCCTCGTGTTTTAATTTGACAAGAAATGGTTCGATTTAAAGAAATTCAGGGATAGTTGAGAAGACATCGTGCGGAGCAGCGAAATCATTGAAGTTTTGAAGAGTTGAAAGTTAGCCCTCGCTGCAGCAGAAATAATTTTTGGCCACTGCAGTGAGTTGAGGAGAAGAGCCCGCTGCAACCAACTTTCTTTTCTCACTGCAGTGTGGTTTCTAAAGAGTCTCGCTGCAACGCCATTACGCAGAGATAGTTTTTTCTGGTACCCTAAAGCTTGTCTATAAAAGAGGGCCTTTCTTGGAATTAAGAAGAGGACAAAAAAATCTGGCAACCATACAGGATTTTAGAAGATTCTAAGCACACATTGGTCAAGGATCAAATCATTGAAGATCAAAGGAGAAAGATAAAAGACAGCTATTGTTCATCTTCTTGAGTTTTTTTTCCCTTTTCTATTCTTAGTTTATTTTATTAATTGATAAACATGATCTAGAATTTGAATTGTATCAAAATAACCATTATAATTGGCTAATTTGCCCTGTGCTTAAGGGTGTGATGAACCCGTAGTAGTTTATGTTTTGAACTCGTTGTTATCAAAGAAATCTATTTATCTATTTATGCTCCTGGTTTGAATGTGTAGTTTAACTGGCCATTAAACTAATTTAATGAATGCTTGAAAGAGTGAGTTTATTGTATTAGATTAAGGAAGTATAATCTAGTTATTAAATTTGTTGAGAAACAATGAGTCACTAGGTAACATATTAGGGTAATGATTAATGTGTACTACATCTACTTGGATTGAATAGGAATATTAACTTGAGTAGGGGAGTATAGGATTTTATTAAGATTCGAAAGATGAAATAAAATCAACATAAACCCTAGTTAATAGATATTAGGTGTTCGATGATAATAGATGAGTGAGAACATAATTACTTAGGTGTAGTTATATACCTTGAGCATATTTTAATTAGGATTCTTAAATTACTCGGTCAACAGTTTTGCTTCTTAGTTTTAATTGAATTTAGTATAGGATTTATTCGTATTTGCCTGGATAGAATTAATTCACTCGTATCATGATAATTAACTTAGAATATTCGCATTCCTCGTGGGATCGACAACTCAATATCTATTGTTCTACATTATAAACTTGACACCGTGCGCTTGCGGTTAATATTTGTGTTTTGAAAATTACGCAACAAGTTTTTGGTGTCGTTGTTGGGGAATGTTTATTGTTTGATTTAAGTTGATATTGTGATAAAATGATAGATTATAATTTGGGCATTGTTCTTTCTTTTTAATATCTTTTTAGTTTTAATTTGATTTTTGTTTTGTCTTTTTTTTATTTAGTCTATGCGAAGAAGTCGAAGCTTGGATCTAGCACCTTTTAACCCAGAAATCGAACGTATATGTCAAAGAAATCAAGGGGCTAGAAGAGGGAGAAAACTAGAGAGCATGAAGAGATTAGAAATCAAGCTCAACAAATGACTGAAGACCATCATCAACAGTGAGCTCTTCGAGACTATTTTAGATCAATAGTTAATGATAACTACTTCGAAATTCAGAGATAAGTCATTCAAGCTAACAACTATGAACTGAAGCCTGCATTGATTAACATGGTCCAGCAGAATCAGTACGGAGGGTTGTCTCACGAAGATCCGAATGTTCATCGGGGAACTTTCTTGGAAATTTATGACACATTAAAGATAAACGGAGTAACTGAAGATGCAATCCGACTCAGACTATTTCCTTTTTTATTAAGGGATAGAGCTAGAGGATGGTTACAGTTATTACAGCCTGGTAGTATTACAATATTGGACGAGTTGGCTCAGAAATTTCTATCAAAGTTCTTTCCACCATCGAAGACTTCACAGCTTAGAGGGCAGATAGCACAGTTCAAGCAACTGGATTTTGAGCCATTATTTGAGGCTTGGGAAAGGTTCAAAGATGTGATACATAAGTGTCCACAGTACGGGTATCAAGACTGGTTCTAAATTCAGTTATTTTACAATGGCTTAAATGGGCAAACAAGAACCATTGTAGATGCAGCAGTCGAATGTACACTTTTGTCTAAGACAGCAGAAGAAACTCAGTTGTTGCTTGAGGAGATGGCCTCTAATAATTATCAGTGGCCAAATAAGAAGAACCAGAGGAGAGTTGCTGGTGTGCATGAAGTGGATCCTATTGTGGATTTGACAGCACAAGTTTCAGCTCTCACCAACAAACTTTCAGCCATAACAAGTAATGAATAACCATTATCAAGCAAAGAGTCGGTAGTTATGGCAAATACATCTTATTCTAGAGTTGAAAATGATCAAGAATAAGTGCAATATGTCAACAATAGAAACTTAAACTTTAGAAGTAATAATTTGCCTACTCACTACCATCTGGGACTTAGAAATCATGAGAACTTTTCATATGGTAATACCGAAAAAATGTTCCAACCACCTCCAGGTTTTGTGCAGAATCAAGCAAAGAAGAAACTATCCTTAGAAGATCTTATGAGGACATTTATTAATGAGACTAGAGGAAGGTTCAACAAGAACAAAGAAAGAATTAAAAGCATTGAGACTCACAGCAGCAATATGAGAGCCACTATGAAGTCCTTAAAAGTCCAGATCAGTCAACTTGCAAAGGCTATAAAAGAATAATTAGCCAGCAAGTTCCCTAGTGACACGAAGAAAAATCCCAAGGATCAATGTACAGCTATCATCTTACGAAGTGGGAAGGAAGTAAAAGTGTAACCAAGGAAAGAAGTTGTACAACCGACTAAAGAGAAGGAGAAATCTGAAGAGAGAAAAAAAAAGTGGACAAACCTGTAGAAGTAAATAGTGGCTCAAGACCTTTATTTCTAGAAAATCTACCGATTAGGCCTCCACCTATCCCTTTTCCACAGAGACTCTAGAAAAAGAAATTAGATGAGCAATTCAAAAAATTTCTAGACATTTTCAAGAAAATCCACATCAACATTCCATTGGCTGAGGCATTGGAACAAATGCCTAATTATACAAAGTTTATGAAGGAGATGATGTCTAAGAAGAGACAGTTAAAAGATCATGAAACGGTGAAGTTATCAAAGGAGTGTAGTGCCATTCTTCAGAGAAAAATGCCTCAGAAGCTTAAGGATCCAGGTAGTTTCACCATCCCTTGCACTATTAGGGATTCACCTTTTGAGAAGGCCTTGTGTGATCTTGGTGCAAGTATCAATCTTATGTCATTTTCTGTCTTCAAAAAACTAGGGTTAGGAGAAGTAAAATCGACAACCATTTCATTGCAAATAGTTGATCATTCTCTTTCTTTTCCCAAGGGAGTGGTTGAAGATGTTTTGGTAAAGGTGGACAAGTTTATCTTTCCAGTAGATTTTGTGATACTCGATACGGAGGAAGATAGAGAGATCCCCATTATTCTTGGAATACCATTCTTAGCAACGGGAAGAGCTCTTATAGATGTCCATAGAGGGAATCTTACCTTACAGGTTAATGATGATGAGGTGCAATTTAGCATTTATCAATCGCTAAAATTTCCTAATAAAGACCAATCTTGTAAGAGGGTAAATGTGGTATTAAGAGCTGTAGATGCTGTATTTCTTGATTTTTCCTCAAAAGATCTTTTGGAGCATTGTTTGGTAATGTCTAATATGCGTAAAGAAGATCTTTCAGCTACTGAGGATGGGTATTTTTATGGTGAAGTTCAGAATGAAGAAAAAGGTGGGGTATTCATTCTTGAGACTTGATAGAAATCGAAGCAAGTGATGATAGTAAGACTGAATAGATTCAACCCATAATACCCCCTATAGTCCCATCTTTGAAGCAATTACCTAAACATTTAAGTTATGCTTTCTTAGGTAAGAACTCAATATTACCAATCATCATTTCATCATCACTAGAACAAGAGCAAAAAGATAGACTGTTAGAGGTTTTGAAGAAACATCAATTAGCAATTGCGTGATCAATTTCAGATATTAAAGGTATAAGTCCAGCTGTGTGTATGAATAAAATATTGATGGAAGAAGAGTACAAGCCAACTATTGAGCATCAATATAAACTGAATCTAGTCATGAAGGAAGTCGTTCGGGCTGAGGTGTTGAAGTTGTTAAATGTAAGAATTATATATGCTATTTCAGATAGCTCATGGGTGAGTCCGATGCAAGTAGTGTCCAAGAAGGGTAGAACAAATGTCGTTAAAAATGACAAGAATGAGTTAGTGCCAATAAGAACAGTGATGAGATGGAGTGTTTGCATCGAATATTAGAAGTTTAACAAGGCTACCTGGAAGGACCACTTCCTATTGCCATTTATAGATCAAATGTTGGATAGACTTGCTAGGCACGAATTTAACTATTTTTTTTATGGTTATTCCGATTATAATCAAATTCCTATTTGTCCAGAAGATCAGGAAAAGATAACTTTCACTTATCTGTGTGGCAAATTTGCTTTCAGTTGAATGCCATTTGGTTTGTGCAACGCACCAACAACATTTCAGAGATGCATGATAGCCATCTTTTCAGATCTCATGGAAGTTGTCATGGAAGTTTTATGGATGATTTTTGTGTATTTGGAACATCTTTTTATGATTGTCTACATAACCTCTCTAGGATACTCCAAAGCTATAAAGATACGAATTTCATGCTTAATTTGGAGAAATGTCATTTTATGGTATTGTAGTTGGGCCATTTAGTGTCTAAAAAGGGGATCGAGGTCGATCAAGCTAAATTGGATGTTATTCAAAAACTACCACCATCAGCAAGTGTAAGAGGAATTCAGATTTTTTTGGGTCATGCAGGTTTTTATCGTAGATTTATTAAGGATTTCTCAAAGATTATGAAACCTCTCTGTAATTTACTCAAGAAAGATGTGATTTTCAAATTCGATAATCTATGTAGAGAAGCTTTTGAGAAGATTAAGGAGAAATTGGTTTCAGCACCTATTGTAGTTACTCTAAACTAGGCAGAACCATTTGAAATTATGTGCGATGCTAATGATTTTGCGATAGAGGCAATTCTTGGGCAGTAAAAGGATAAAATGTTTTGAGCAATTTGTTATGCGAGTCATATAATGAATGAAGCCCAGTTGAACTATACTAGCACAGAGAAAGAGATGTTGACAATGGTGTTTGCAGTTGAAAAATTCCGAGCCTATATTTTGGAATCCAAAGTCACCATCTACACAGATCATGTAGCAATTCGATATCTATTTGCGCAAAAAGATGCCAAGCCTCGATTGGTTAGATAGATTTTATTGTTATAGAAATTTAACCTGGAAATTCGGGGTAAGAAGGGTAGTGAGAATTTAGTAGTTGATCATTTGTCACGGATAGAATTAAAAGTGGAGGAAGGGCCACCGATTCAAGAGTTATTCCCCTGATGAAAGATTATTTAGTATTCACACTCCATTGCCATGGTATGTTGATATTGTGAATTTTCTTGCTTGTAAAGTCCTACCACCAGATCTGACTTATCAACAAAGGCGAAAGTTGATGCATAATGTGAAGAATTATCTTTGGGACGAACCGTTTTTGTTTAAAAAATGTATAAATGGAGTGATTCAAAGATGTATAGCTGAAGAGGAAGCTAAACAAATATTGATCGGGTATCATTGTTCCTTGTATGGAGGATATTTTGATGCTTCTCGAACGGCAGCAAAGATCCTTCAATCAGGTTTTTATTGGCCAACCCTGTTTAAGGACTGCTTTCAATATGTCAAGGGTTGTGATAAGTGTTAAAAAGTGGGGAATATTTCTAAAAGAAATGAGATCCATTAACTGGGATGTTGGAAATGGAATTGTTTGATGTACAGGGGATTGATTTTATGGGTCCGTTTCTCTCATCACATGGTCAACAATACATTCTTGTAGTAGTCGATTACGTGTCTCAATGGGTCAAAGCTATAGCCACTTCGACTAATGATGCCAAGGTAGTGTTAAAATTTTTGCAAAAGAATATTTTCACTAAATTCGGGACTCCGAGGGCGATAATTAGTGATGAAGGTTCTCATAACAAGTTGTTTAATGCTCTATTGAGTCAATATACGGTCAAGCACAAGATTGCACTTACGTACCATCCTCAAACAAATGGTCAAGCAGAAATTTCAAATAGAGAGATTAAGAAAATCCTTGAGAAGACTGTAAATACGAATAGGAAGGATTGGGCTATTAAGCTTGATGATGCATTATGGGCCTATAGAATAGCCTTCAAAACGCCAATTGGGATGTCCCCGTATAGGCTAGTGTTTGAAAAACTGTGTCACCTGCCAATAGAACTGGAGCATAAAGCATATTGGGCAGTAAAGAAGTTGAATCTTGATTTGCTGAGAGCTAGGAATCACCGACTTCTGCAACTTGATGAGTTAGAAGAAATTCGGAACGAAGCTTATGAAAGTTTGAGGATTTACAAGGAAAGAACAAAACACTGGCATGACAAGCAAATTCTAACAAAATCCTTCATTCCCGGTAAACAAGTGCTCTTATTTAAATCGTATTTGAAGCTATTCCTGGAGAAGCTAAAGTTGAGATCGTGTGAACCGTTCACCATCAAGAAGGTGTTGCCATTTGAGGCCGTCAAGCTTGAAAATGAAAATGGATAATTATTCAAAGTTAATGGGTCAAAGACTAAAGCATTACTACAGAAATGAAGGGCTCGAGCAGGAGAAGGAACTTTATAAGCTCAAAAATCCGGAGTGATATGAGTTCGGCTAAGTTTGACTGGGGACATTAAATCTAGTGCTTATTAAGAGGTGATCGGGAATTTCTACAAGTGCACAGAATCGATCGTAATAATAAAACTTGAAAGTATTCCAAGGTATCTACCCAAGAGAACAACTAACTAATTGTATACCAAGAACTTGAATTTTGCGAATACTCGAATAAAATAAATGCAAACAATATAAATT
>JAVXUL010026934.1:0-11601 GCA_035590515.1 Trichilia minutiflora
ACATAGTTTGCTCTAAAATTTAAAACTAGTGACTCAATTTCTTGATTCAAGGTACATTTTTCTTAATATGTCTTTTCCTTTAAACGATTTAATCCAAGGTGTACTTCAAACTAACCCCACCCCAGTCCTTTACATCCTAAGAAAAGGCAAGCGAAGGATGCAAATTCCTACCAAAAACTGGATAATTTCATAAGTAATTCCAGTTAATCTCACAGACATACTAATAATGAAATTGCTCAATAGCACCTTCCGTTAATGCCTTAACCACATGAACTGTTAACTAATAAATAGACACCGGTTTAACAAGAAATATTTAGTCCAAAGCTTCATCCAGTGAGCCACTGATAATTTACAAATCGATTAAAATTGAGCTAAATATATCAAGATGGGCAATCAAATTGAAACTTGGACATGGGTAAACTGCTTCCTAAAAAATACTTGGCTATACAAAGTGATTAATTTATACACAGAAACCTAATGAAAAAAATTAAGGAACTGGACAAAATACAATCTAATAGGGATTTCTGGAGAGAACGATTCTTGAGAAAGCAACCCATGATTACACCAAGAATACCTAAATAAAAATAAAAGTAATAAAATTATATTACTCTTCATAGTTCACGCTTAACTTGCTTAATAAATACACTCAGTATCCAAAACGCTCCTAAAGAGAAAAAATAAAAATAACTTATCTAATTAAAATTCGGATTTCCCCACATCACATCAAAACATTAAATCAGTAATCATTAAAAAATTAAAAATTAAAAAGTCGAATTAGCATACCAGTATCTAACCGATTTACAACGGGAGCACTTCTTTGAGCCGGGATTGCCACAGAACGCGCACGACAAGTCTTCCGTGTCCATAGGAGTCGACGACATTACGTGTCGGTTTCGATCGGTTCCGCCTTCGAAATTGGCGTCGACCTCGAAGTACTTCGACGCCGTATTCTTGACGACGTATAACAAACCAAAGGCGACAATAAAGACCGTCAAAATCAATTGAAAAAACCAGCTAAGATCCACTGTTATTCCTCCGACATGCATCTACACAAATTTCTCCCCTCTTATAATAAGTCTTTTTCTCCGTCCAAAATTCTTTCCCTCCTATAATTCTTCTTTTTTTTTTTCGTAAACCAAAGACTGATTGGAATTTTTGGTTTCCTTATTTTTAGTTGTTTTCTTTTTCCCCTTACAATAAAAGAAAAAAATCATACGTAAAAATATAAGTTTTGATATTGTTGTTATATAAGTCCCCATATTTAAATTTAATTACATAGAAGGGTCAATCAAATCCGATTGCGTGGATTAAAATATCTATTATTATTATTGTAATTAATTATATTTAATAAGATTTTATTAAAGGAGTGTAAAGTAACAGGATATGTAGATTCAGCTCAAAACTTATTTTACATTTTAAAATATTGTTAAATTAGCAAAATAATAATATATCAAAATGATTAATAGGACAACAATGTTTTGATTCATGATTTTTCATATCCTTAACAATAAAAAATAAAATTTTCAATTATAATTAATAAATATTGGACATAATAATACTAAATTTAAATAATAAAATTATATTATTAGATTAGATTTTGGCGAACCGATGCGATTATAGATGTAACTTGATATGAAATGATATTATAATCATTTTAATGAGAGTTAAGAACTTATTTATTCTAAAAATAAATTACATTTTTATTTATAAAAATGTGATCAATTATATGCACAAATATTATTACTCCTAAATTTTTTATTTAATTGCAATTGCACTAAAAAATCAATTTATATCTAACTTATTAATTTCAATTTTTAGAATTATAATTTTTAAATCATAATTTTTATTTATAAATGTTGGGGAATCTTAGCGTAGCTCGGCCCACAGGCCCAAGCTCATCTCCATGTCCATATCCAAGCCCGTTAGACACGTAAACACGTAGTTTATTAACTGATAGATTTCCTGACACGGCGACTCTCCTGGAGACCAACTACGTCATCAGGGAGACAGTAACTCCTATGGTCTCCTACCCGAATCCATTACCCCGAAGATTCTCAATCATCCACGAACCAACCTATGCTCGGACTCGGAGGACCCGACGATATGTCCCCTACATTCGGAAGACCGGACCGACGTACTCCCAACCAAGCAGAAGTCCGCGGGCACTTGGGACGTATATGAATCATGCACGCCACGTGCAGGCGACTTCAGGATGCTCACCCATTGCGCAAAGGGCTCTCGAGAATCAGGGAATTTTATTATCGGGAGAGCTAGAAGCTGTGCTCAGGGACACGGATGCTCGGACACTCAGGGATTACGTGTCAGGTAACAATATTATAATTTTCCATATTTATTGACTTTTGCAGGAAATTGTTCTGAACACATCAACCACGTGGCCACGCGTGTCCCAAAATGCGAACTCCTAGGCTTACATTATGCAGATCCAGAAATCGAGGATAGTGAAGATCCTCTGGCTTTTCATTCATCCCGAGGGATTTTGCACAGACTTTGGGCGGGAGCATCACAGGAACTCCACAAAAAAGGGTAAAAGGTTTATTTTGGACATAGATACATAACTGTACACATATATTCATTTTCTCTCAGTAGTTTTTAAGAAGAAAAAAGAAAGAAAACAGTAACACACAGAGAGGTTATTCCCTTCACGTTTTCTCTAATAGAATTTTCTACTTTTAGCCTGCATGCACACTTCTTACACACACAAAGTAAAAACCTCGCTAACTTAAGCATCGGAGGGTTTTCGCCGGGAAATCGACTTTACCCCTAAGGTGTTCTCTGTGTTTTACAGCCTCAAGTTCGAGGATAAAAAGAAGAAAAAATCTACTGGTATAGGAATAGTCGCCGTGACTTTATCTTGCATCAATAATAAATAATATTAAAAATAATATATATATATATATATAAATGTGATATAATAATATTATTTTAATTTACATGCAATAATTTATATAAAAAAATTATATGTTTAATACTATATTTTTATTTATTGGTTTTTAATATATTATGAGGAGAAGGATCTGTTTGAGAACAGTTATAAATTATATTTTTTTTCATATAATTTTTCTAAAATATGAGACTGGAATGTGATTATTTCAATTAATTAGTGACCAAGTGATGCAGTTCGTGTGGTTTGGTCACGTGCCTTGCGAATCAGTTGGATTCACCAATCACCACCACTTAAGGCGAATAGGGGCTGTGCCTGTGATAATTCGAGTTCGACGATGTTTCTAGAACCCTTGGATTTGTCGAGTGGGGTCCACAAGCACATCCTTTTTGGGATCTGTTGCTATCATTCTCTAGTGTTATCACTCTCATGTTAGAGGTCCGTAAAAATGATTAGAATTGATTCGATAAATTATTTATATAAATTAGTCTCATTTTAGATTTTAGTTTGTGAGTCAAATAAGCTCCGGTTATTTAAAATCGATAATTTAGAATCATTCGAGTTTATAACATATTCGAATCGTCGAGTTGAATTAATAAGTCAGATTAATTAAACCTACTCTTTTTTAAAAATAAATATTAAAAAAATTAAAAATTAAAAATTATTTTAATCAAAATTAAAATTATCAAATAAACTTGTTCAATCCGAATCAATTTGTTATTATTTTATTTTTATTATAAATTCATCAAATATGAATAGTTGAATTAGATCAGACCGTTCTATTATTGTTAATAATTTGGGTCAATTTTATTCCTCTGGATTTTTTGACCCAACCTGAATTGAATTTGAATCCTTTCAACACCTTTACTGGTTGGGGTATTTAGGACTTTGAACTTGCATTCTGTTTCATATTATTGCTAATATTGTGAAATTGGATTTATATATAGCATCCTATTTTTCTATAAAGTCAATAATTTACTTTTTGCAAACAACAAAATTTAAGGACTTACTAGTTTTAAACATTTTAGAGTATAATAACCAAATCATTACGTTGCTACTATGTTTTTAACAAAATTTTAAAAAGAAAAAAAAGAAGAAAATATTATGAGTCCCTAAATCTAAATGTTAAAGAAAATAACAAATAAGAAACAGAAATTCATCTGGGCTCCAATTGAACTCAACATTTGGGCCTAACTTCTCGACTTACCGCTTTATGTTTCAGTTTGTAAAGGCCTTGCACTTGTTAATATATGGGCTCAAACTCACCGATGTGGAACATCATGTTAGATTATGACACTGCACTCGTGTCTACAAAGCTAATTTACTTCTAAATTCTGTCCTTTTTTTTTTTATTTATCTAGCTGTAAATTGGCATATTGGGTTATAAAATTCTTGCAAAAGTTCTCACATGGGAAGCACAAGCTAAATATATATGGTTAGCAAAAAATTCAGTCCTTCAATTTTTCTTTCCAATAGTGAAGTGAAATTATAATTAGGATGTATCATTTTACATGTTCTGTGTGATAATCTTACTTCGATGACAATGTAAAATTTAAACCCTTTCTCAAATAAGAATGAAAGTGAATAAATTATTACTAAATTGTTATTGGATAATCAAAATTGTTTAATGAATATGTTGAATAAATTATTTATTGATTTTTAAACTCTTTCTCTAATAGGCTGACTTTATTGGATATTCCACACGTTAAATTATCGAAATAAAGTGTAAGGAAAATATATAAAATTCACGCGAATCTTTAATCATGAGCATGTAGTAGCAAGGTTATAGAACTTTCAATTATACTATTTAGAGTTAATGTTTTTTGACAATAGAATATAAGAAAACATCCTTTTAAATATTAATTTGGAGACCACAATCTAATGGGTATAAAAAATTCTAATTAATTATGTTGTCTATATTATTTATTTTTATTCAATCTATTATAGTATAGAAATAAAGTTTGATTACTATACATAAATAAATTCATACTTTAATTAGATATATTAAACCTATTATAACTTTAACAGATCAATTAAATTTTAAACTTAACCTATGATAGCATTTAATGTACAATTATTAACATATAAACCCATATATTTAATTAAAATTCAACAATTTCTCATTTGAGTTATATATGTCACTTTATAATTGCATGTTAAAAATAATTCTATAAACTTAAAAATTAACTATTATTATTGAATGTATCTCTTCAAATAATCCAATCCATTAATCATATCAACATAAGATCAAATGAATTTTCATTATATATAATTGTAACTGAACTCATAAAAGATAATATATACTGATATAATCAAAATATATAAATCTAATATAGATATATAGCATAAAAGTTACATGCAACATAATCTAATCATGTTTATTTTCAATTAATTTACTTTATAAGATTAAAATATATACAGTGTATAAACTAAAATTCTTTATTATTGTAATTTTAAATCTTAATATGACTATAGCCGAAAGTATCCAAAATGTAGACTCCAACTAGAAGTCATATGTTCAAGAGATATAATAACCATGCGAGCAATATGTTCACGCTTGTGAAGACCTTTGGGTGATAATCTTTTAATAAGTAGATCTGAAATTATAAAATTTGTCAAAATATACTTAATAGATACCTAATTACTCTAAATCTTTTTTCTAATAATTAGTAACTTAAAGCCTGGATACTTTTAATTTCGCTAAACTTCTCTTATTGTTAGAATATAGTGATGTTATTTTATTGTCACATAATAAATTTAATGGTCTTTTAAAATTTTTTAGAATTAACAGTCTAATGATAATATTTTGTTACTGAATTTTATTATTAAATATCCCATAATATACTACGAACTCTACTATTATAGTGGAAAAAATTATGACTGTCTACTTAACACTCTTTAAGAAATTAATCTTTCGTTTAATAAGTATATATGATCTGATATATATTTTCTATTGTATTATCATCCCTAAGATCAAAATTAAAATTTTGTTGATCTCTACCTTATCTATTTTTTTAATATAAGTATTTACTCTATTGTTCTTTATAGATACTATGACTGTTACCTAATAATCCAATCTAGATTATTTTAAATACATACTAAGATTATTTTCCTTACAATCTAATATAGGATCCCTTAAATGTTCGTCTAAGGTGCTTTTTTTATGATTTATCGTACGATTTTTAAGTATTGATTTATCATCCTACCAAAATACGTAATACCTAGCAAATATATACTTAAGCATATATTAGACTTTTTACTATTGACGTATAAAGAATCTTTTATATATTTTTTTACTTTAAACTTATTTTAGAATCTTTAATTGAGACTAAACTTATCTGTTTTAACAATAAGGGTGTCACCTGATTTATAATATTTGACTTTTATAATATAATCATTTTGTGATAACTTAAATATATTATGAAAATAATCTCAATATATCTTTATACATAATGTAAAAGATGACATATATCTTTATATAATATATCATTGACATATAAAAATTAAGAAGATATACTTACTCCTGAACCTATGGGTTATACAAATATTAATCATATTTATTTTAAAATCAAACAAGACAAAACTTGATAAAATTTGTAATACTTTTAACGATATACTATCTTAAGTCTATAGATAATTTTTTTTAATTTTCAGACCTTTTTCTTTGAGTCTTTGAATACAAAATTTCTTATATACTCTGAATCATTTTATTAATATCATTATTAAGAAAAATAATATTTGCATTCATTTAATGTGACTCAAGGTCAAAATATGTCATAAGTGCCATTGTTATTTTGAAAGAATCTTTCAATAAAATCATAAAAAAATATATTTTACAATAATACATTTCTTCTAAGAAAAGTCCTTTACATTAAGATATATCTTATATCTCTCTACATTATCCTTTGAGTCCCTCTTAGTCTTAAATATCCATTTATAACTAAAAGACTCCATATTTTTAGATAATAAGATAAGATCGTAAATGTCATTATTTTTCATGGATTTTAATTATTTATTTATGGCATTAATTCATTTTTAAATTTTAAAACTTTTCATAACTTAATGAAAGTTAATTGGATTATCTTATGTCACTAAGATGTTAACCTTATGTTATACGCGAAAAATGACATAATCATCACGAGAGTGACTATAATACCACTCGTTAGATACTCCTAGTCGATGAATTAAATTCATTACATTTCAAAAAATATTCAGTTAAATTATCAAGGTTAAGTGTTAGGAAATATACTTAAAATATAAACTTTAGTCTTGAATCTACAATAACATCGTCAGAGAACTTCTAAGTCTAGTATGTCAAGTTCGTATTTTTTACTGCAAGGAATCAGAAACATATCATTTTAAACATTGACTTAGGAACCACAACCTAATGATAAAGAAAATTCTAATTAATTGGATAATTTATATTCTTTATTTCTATCCAACCTATTATAATATAAAAATAAGTATCAGTCTCTAGACATAAATAAATTTATATTTTAATTAAATGTATTAAACTCATTGTGTCTTTATTAGATTATTTAAATTTTAGGCTTAAGTTATAATAACATTTAATACACAATTATTAATATATAAATTAATATATTTAATTAAATCTAATATTATATATATATATAAGGTAAATATAAAATTTTAATTTATTAAAATAGTTATTTTCTTTGAGATTAATATATAGTTTTTTCAAAAAAGAAATATTAAATACTTTCGTGAACATGTAGTTAAGAGTAGAGGTGGCTGCTTGAGTTTGGAGGTTTACAAGGAAGCAACCGACCGAAAATTTGAACTTATCATTTACGTAAAAGCAAAATCACTTCGTCGCTTTTCGGAGTATATAATCGATCGGAAGCTATCATTGGACAAATTTAGTATATATTCAATTGCTTCGAACACTTAAAAGCCTAAAATATTCGTATATGATTTTGTAATTTATATTTTACAGAACAACCACGTGTAAGAAAATTATATAAATTATATTATATTTAATCAACAAGTTTAAGATGAAATCAATTATAAGTATAATTATTTTAATTCTTTTATTGTAATTTTTAGTTTTCTTTTGCAATTTTCAAGTATTTTCTTGTAATTCTCAATTTTTTTTTTCTTTATGCATATAAACATAGGTTGAGAACCAAATTTTTTTTTTTAATCCGAAATCTTCCGTAATCAATCAGTATTATGTCGTCCAATCATACACGGAAATAAATACTTACTCCCATAGAGTTCATGACCGTAAATCATATGATCTTATTTTTAATCATTAGACGGGTATGCAGGGATTACCTATAGTGATACCAAATACAGAAATAAATCGGGATCTCTACCTTAACACATCAATCAGATAATTGTGAAAATTCAAACTCCGAATATTGAATACAGTTAAAATAAATGATTATAATAGAAAGTTGAAATTTTAAATAAGAGGTATAAAGTATACTGAAACTACATCACATTTCTATTAATAGGTGTGAAAGTATGTTGGGTATATCCTACTTCTAACTTTAAAACATACTAGTTATGATTAGATGAACATAAATTTTTAGTGGATCCCTCAATTTTTTTTTTCTTTTATATTTAGTAATTTTGTTAAAAATAGTTACAATTTCAAAGACAAAAACATACGTATTCAATCTAATTAAAAAATTTTCCCAGCAAAATATTTTAATTGAGTCGATTGTATAATTGTTTGATACGAAAAGTGGAACACAACTAAACTGAGTAGTATTAAAACTTATTTGCAATCTTTTTCTTACATTAGAAGGAGGAAACATTTCCTCGTTTGGGGTTTTAAATAATTCAACAACTTAACTCCAATTCCATGAAAGCACGTGTTCCCCTCGCAATCAAAGTGAACAACTTTAAGCCCGCGTAGTTTAATAAAATTGCATATGTTGGTTAATTAGGTGCAAAGAGAATGGAAGAGAAATTAAAAAGTTACATAAATATAGCCCATGATAGATTTTTGTGACAATTTGGTGTATTCAGAATCAAGAAAAATTAGTGCTTTGAGATTAAGTGTTTTTTTTAATTTCCAAAAGCATTTTTCATTAGACATTGGAAACCTAAATCACTAACTTTACGTGAAATGAGAGTGATTGTGATATGCATTGCATATATTCATTTCTTCTAGTTATAATTAGCATTCGTAGCCGAGTTGGCTCACACAACCGTTTCATAAAACGGAAGATCTTGAGTTTGATTATATTTATAAATGATTGTTTTTATTTATCTATTAGTAATTTAGTTAACGAGAACAAATTTAAAATTATGTGATTATTTTTATTTATTAGTAAATAATTTAATTAATAAAAGTAAATTTAAAATTATGTGATTAAATGCATGATTTTAAATTTATTTTATTAATAATATATATATATAATTTAAGTAAGAGATTATGATAATAGATTATTGTATTAATTTTTTTTAAAAATTAATATATAAATTTATCCGAATATTCTGTTATAAAAAAAAAAATCTTCTAATTGTGTAATTATTAGGGATTATTGTTACTTTAGCTAGGTAAGAAATCCCGGAGTGGTGCTGTCCACTCTCCTTATTTTGTGCACCAAAGTTGCTTGCCAGGTGTTTATCAAATCACAAATGACGTTGACATTCTAATGATTTTGGTTTTAGGTAGATTGTGAAATTAAAACAGAACAAAGCGTTAAAAGAAATATACAGATATGACAAATCGAAAGTAGAGCATATTTTAAAATGAGATGTTATTGTTTTATAATTGTTGTAGTTTGATAGTTATTATGAAATGAACACTAAAAATAAATTTTATTATAAATTATTAAAAATAATAGTTTGACTATTATTATTTGTAATAAATATTAATTAAAAATAAGTATATTTTACTATAAATTAATTTTTTATTTTTTATATTTAAAATAAGTGAAAGGTAATAATAACAATTACATTTAAATTTTAATTATAACTTCTTATTTATAATATATAATATTATATTTTGTATAATTCATGTAATTAATATTAAATTCTTTTAGTCAAATAAACATATTTTATATTATAATATATTTTTATAAGAAATAAACAATATTTACTGAATTGTTGAACTCAAATTAAAAATGTTCGATTCAACGACCACTACGATTGCAATATAAAAAATGGAGAGGTAGTCAGGCATTGCAAAGAAATAGGTGTTTTTATTTTGTCCATAAGTTGTCCAATATCTAAGTTTTGTAAATTGTAGGGTTCGTTCCTCCGGAGTTACTGAGATTGGTTTGTGTTTTTTCACGACCAGGGTCCCATACCCAGACAACTTAATCTTTTATGACGGTACGGAGATGATTTACTCCATTTCTTCTTTGCAAGCATTGTTGCAGACTTTCAGTCAACATCTATGACTCCCAATCACGGAAACAATCCCCCTTTTTGGGAAAAAAAACACTAAGTAATCTCTACATGGATGATGAGTTGTTTTCATCAACTCATCTTATTTCAATTTTGAAAAAGGTTTTGAGCCAAATTTTTTGGATAATTTTATGTGTTTTGATATATTTTTTGTTATATAAATCGAATTTAATATTTATCTATGAATAAGAATAAAACAGACTTAATTAAAGCACAATTAAAAGAAAATAATTAAAGAAAGCGAAAAACTCTGCCGTTGTAGCCAAACAAATTTGTCTCCCATTCTAGCGGAAAAAATATTTTCCGTCGCAGCCGAAAACTTATATCTGACAAACAACCTTCAGTAGTGCAAGTTCTATGCTTCATTTAAGAAAATTTTAGTCCGTTGCAACTTCAAAAAGCAGAAATGATTTTTTGATGCCCTAAGATGTTGAGTATTGAAAGAATCTTTTCTTAGGAAGCAAAAAAGAAAGGACGAGAGAGAGAAAAGCCCAGTCATCACTCTTGTATTGGAGAGGAAAAAAACATTATAATCAATTTTTGAAGGTTAAGATCCAAGCAAGGAAAACAAGATTAGTTAGTTTAATATATCTTAACTTATATTTTGGATTTTTTCTATATGAAGAACATGAAGATGATATACTTGATTTTATTTTTTATGTAAAATCATAAGTGACTAAATATATTATTTAGGGAATTGTTTGAATATAATTTGTTTAATAATGAATTAAATAATTGTATTTATTTAATTGTCTCTCACTCTCTCTTAATTTATTTGTGTTATCCAATTTAATAATTTTATTTTTTATTAAAAAATAAATGAATATACATTTAAAATTTAATCTTATGAGAGATAGTTTTTAGATGAGATTGTAAATAACATAATATGGGACGAGGACGTAATAAAAAACTATGGAATCATGTGAAAACTTATAGGGGGCTTGAAGTTTAATAACCTTTAAACAAAGGTTTTAGATAAAAATATCAAAATATAATTTTATAGGTTTTATTGATTTAGTGTTTAAAAAAGTGGGGCTAATAAAATTTAAGAAATCTATATTCTATAAATTAGGGATAATTAATGAATAGAAAATATGAAAATTTATCATTGCAATGAATGATGTGATACAATTTCTTAGATGTTTTTATTTATAAGTGTTTTAAATCAAGTTAAAGAGTGTTAATTGGGTTTTAGTTAAAATTATAAGTTAATAATCATCATACCCTAATTTAAAATTTTTGATAAATTATATGATTAAATTATCATTAAGTATCAATGGTTCAAAAATTTATTTTTTGTAAGATGATAT
>JAVXUL010026945.1:0-11601 GCA_035590515.1 Trichilia minutiflora
TATAGTGTGAAGTTGTGCTTAAAAAATTTGTAAAACCCAATTCACCCCCCCTCTTGGGTTGCCTTAGTGGGATTTCATATGCTCGAGTGCATGTAATGCACGTTAGTTCCAGATTTCTAATATTCGAGTCACTATACCACATTATCTAAAATCTCCATTATACGTCAAATTATATTTCTAGCTTCCTACGACTTCAATGACTCCTCTACAATTCATATTACGCATAAAAACTAAGATTACAGTGATAAATCTAAGAAAATAGATACAAAAACCCATACGAATCAAAATGCCTAATACTACGAAATGGATATACAGACGAGTTAGAATCGAAGCTACGAACCTCGTGGTGTGGTCGGTTTACTCCAATTTCGTCTCTAACTCGAAAAGCCCCAAATCTCTTCCAAAAACTCTAGTTACCCTTTTTCGAAATCATGCCTCTATCGCCAAATAGATGCTCCCAGCATGATAGATGCGTGGAATGTAACTCGTCTGCGAAGAAAAATCAAGATTTGAACAAAAATCGTGCAAAGTCTAGAGAGAGAGATTGAGAGAACGTGAGAGGGGAAAGAAGAGAAGAAAAGAGGAAAAAAAGCTAAAATTTTGACCCCTAAACCCTTATTTATAGAAAAAGGATAAAATTACCATTTTACACTTAAGTTTTGTTAAGGAGAAAGCTTCTAGAAATGGGTAAATTCGTCATTTCATGTCGATTCAATTGAATGAATCGAAGATTCGTTCGATCGAACCACCCCCTTCGATCCAACGAATCCTTCGGTGCTACAGAAGTCAGAGAGCTTGAAAATTGTTAGTCGAATGAAACCATGTTCGATCGAACAAATTCACACTTCGATCGAATGAATCTCTCATTTGGTCGAACGAAAATCAATTCGTTCGAACGAATCCCCCTATTCATTTGAACGAATCTGAATCCACAAATTTCTAGAGAGGCCTCAAAATTTTGATCGAACAAACCAACCATTTTGATCGACTGAACCCGCCAAAATTCAGATTTTTACTTAAATTTTTTTTCACTTGAGCCTAGAATTACACCCACAAACATATGAGATGTGAAATGAATGTAGATGTATGTACTGGAAAAGTAAAAAATGATAATTATACCCTCAGGGTAAGACACGGGGTGTTACATAATATATATATTAATATGTTTAATTATCAAATTCTTTAATGGTTAGAGAATTTGACAAGTATTAGAATTTATATGGTTAATATTTTGACACTTAGTATATTAAATATTAATATATAAATATTATATATTTATTAATTAATTAATCTTGGTCAAAGGATATATTATGCAAGTTTGACTTGAGCTCACTCATGTAAAATAAGCTTGGATGTATCACATACACTTTCTATTATTTTATATATTTATTTGGATAAATACTCATTTTATTAAATGGAGAAATAATGGAAAAATAAGCAATTTTTGGGTCATCTCTTCTTCTCCACTGTGAGGCAGCCATGGGAGCATTTAAAGGAGAGTTTCAAGTGTTGAGAGCTCATACTTGTGACTTAGTCTTCATTACAAATCAAAGGCTAGTAAAGTAAACACTTGATGACTCATTTTGCACCCTTGGTTTCTCTTTTGAAAGCATAGTTTTAGGGCTTATTCCTTAGGGAGAAAAACTTTAATTATTCATGTTTTAGTCCATTAGAAACCATCATCCATTTTTTGCAACATTCTCCTCACGCACTCTTCCACTTCCTTTCTACTAGCGGCTTCTTCTTCTTCCCTTTCACGAGCGTGTTTTTCATTCAAGTAGACCCTCATATCAATGAGGGTCAAACTAAGTTCTTTTTTTGACCTGTTTGGTGCCCTTGGTTCTTTGTCTATGTTCCCCCTTCTTCGCGCTCGTTCCTCATAGATTTTAAAGGGGGTATTGACCCCTTGAGGATCGTACGGTTCCTCCATCGACTTCTCAGTCATCTTGGCCTTTCCTTTCTATTCGATAGTCAGTCGGGGTCCAGGTGTTCAGCCAAACATTCCTGATATTCTCCAAGTTTCTTCCGCGTTGTCGCTATACGATACTTGACTCTCTTGTTCTTCAGGTGAAAATAGTATTCCCTTTCCACTAGAGGGGATGGGTTCCCTGGCCATATGTCATCTGACCTCTATGAGCTATTTCTCCAATGCCTTAGTTCGATTTGCCAAGATCCTCGTTATATATTCATTGCCTGATTGAGGCCTACGGGTAGGGGGCAGGTTGCTGCGCTCATTATGCGCTACCAGAGCCTTCCCCCCACCTCACGTCGTGCTTTCTCTAGAGTTTGAACTTCCCATCTCTTGTCTTCGCTCTGCCATCTCTTGAGGACTTGAGACTTTTCTAACCAAACTCTTTTCCTTGTTACCAAACGGTAAGGTAAATGACTTTTATTTTATTTTCCACAGACGACATCAACTGTTGGTGTATAAAATGTCCAATGACATTCTATCAACAACGAGGAGTAGTCTGGTGCATAGAGCGACTAAGATTCCGTGATGATTCCCAGCAAAACAGTAATGCCGGGAGATTTTTTCGTCGAAAAAACTCCGATACCTAAGTCAGTGAGGGTGAAGGAAAGAAGGAAAGCAAATTTGAGCAAATGAAAGAGAGAGAGATAAGAGGAATTCACGACTCCAAAGAAAAAAAAATCCCCCTTTGTGTTGTGACTCATCCCTTTTTATAGGTTTCTTGAAAGACTATTGGAGGTGACTTGGCATCGAAGAGTGAGGATGATGGGATTGTTTGTTCTTAGACAGTGTGTTAGCCGTATTCATTAAAAAGTTGTGCTGTCAGACTAGAGATTTGTAGGCCCTGTTACCATCACATCATCTAAAATTTAGTAGTTGTTAAGACAGTAGCCATCATGGCAGGACGGCACTTCAGGTTACATGACCTTCTATACTTTTCTTAATCATTCCCATTTTTATATTAATGTCAAGAGCCTTCTAGACCAGGGATAAGAAATTCTTGGGCCAAACATATCCTGAGTTAAAGGAGATGGGTCCTCAGGGTTGGTTATTTGTTGTCCAGATATAAGAAGTTCTCAGGATCAGAAGGAATGAGTCCTTGAAATATGGAGAAAAAAGTCCTCGGAATCAAAGTACAAGAGTCCTCAGGATCAGGAGGAGCTTTTAGAGCTTGGAAGAAGGAATCCTTAAGATGTGAGTAGAACCCTCAGTGGTCTGGTGAAAAGAGTCCTCGAGACCTGGGTAAAAAAGTCCTCGGTAGGGGTGGATATTTTCAAATCGATCCAATTCAAATTAATTCAAACCACAAAAATTAGCAATTTTGATCGGTGTGAAAAATTTATGGATCGACTTACGGATTGATATTTTTCAAACCACTGTTTGCAATTTGGATTATGGATTGAATCAATTACAAACCGTAAAATCGCAAGTCAAACTACTTAATATTATTTTATAAAATTTTTATTATTATTCATTTATCATCATAAATTATATATGATTTGCCTTCATATAGAATTAAATATTAATGAGAAATTATGATTTACAAATGGGTTAAAAAAATTTTTTTCAACAAAACTTACTCTTAAATATTAATGAGAAATTATAGAATTAATAATAATCAATTATTATATCTTTAATTTTATAATATAGTCTAAATCACTTTAAATCGCGAATTCAAATCGCTTTAAAGCATATTTTATTGTTTGGTTTGTAAAATGTTAATATATTTGATTTGATTGATTGATTTTTAAATCGTAATATACTATTTAATTTAAAATTTTATCTCAAATCGATCTAAATCACATATGTCCACTCCTAATTCTTAGAAAATTTGAGGACTCTCCATATATCGTCCTTACTTGTACCCTAATATATATATATTTTTAAAAAATCAAAAGAGTTAATAAATTTTAATGAATAAAAGATTATTCAAACTTTTAAATAAAAATAATTTGTTAAATTTACTTAACAATAATTAAATTGAAAAGAAAGTCAATTAAAAAAAGTTCCCTCATCCTAATATTTGAAGATTATTCATTAATAACATCTAAAGAGGTTTCCACAGTCTAACCTGAATAGAGCATTAATTAACACGTGCCTAACACGTGATGTGTTCAATTGTTTCACTAAAAGCCGCCTATTGCCTAAGGTTAGCAGTGGCAGTCTACAAGACTACTCAAGCTTCAAACAACTCCACGTAAATACCGAGACGAGAGTGCCAAATCCAGCGTGTCAACAGCATTTCCACGAACTTCACCACTCCCGAGCATATTAGCCTTTAAAGCCAATGTACCGGCAAAAGCCAGTCACCTTCCAACATAACCAGGCACTCGTTGTCATGATCACCACCGCCTATACTCGGTCACCCCAAAGAAAAATCGAAGCAGTTTCATTATCTACTCGGCATAAATTCGTTACCAAGCTTTGCTAGATTCTTCGTCCGTCTCTTCATACACTTCTGAGCCTTTTCCTTAGTGTTTCCTTTCATTTGTGGCTGTAGCTCCCGATTTATATTTTAGCGTCCAGTGTCAGGAACCCTGAGAGCCTAAGCTAATCCCCAGCCCTAGGTTTCCCACGCCTCTTTTTCTTCCGGTACGGGCAATTGAGGTAACCTTGCAACCAAAATCAACAAGAGAGAAAAAGTTCAAGACAAAACCAGAATTTTCTTCTTTTCTGTTTCTTTATCAAAAGATTGTTCACATATTTGATGTCGAACTTGAAAAGTCACAGGACAGTACAGGAGCTGAACCGGAGAGGAAAGCTATCGGAGAAATCATCGTCGTTTCACGGAAGACTACCTGTCTCGAGGCCGACGGAGAAGCAGCTAAGAAGACCGGAGACCTTGCCTGATTTGCTTCAAGATCGAAGCCTCATTAGTGTTTCGCAGGAACCTCAGCCGAAGAAGCTGACGAAGCTGTTGTTGAACGTCACTATTCAGGGAAGTGTCGGTGCCGTACAGTTGGTAATTTCGCCGGAAACCACTGTTTCGGATCTTATTGTCGCTTCCGTTAGACAGTACGTTAGAGAATGTCGCCGGCCTATCTTACCGACCACCGATCCCTCTGGCTTCGACCTCCATTATTCTCAGTTTAGCTTAGAAAGTACGTAACGTAATCTTTTCCGGCTAAAATCTTTACAGTCGTTGATTATTGAAATTAAAGATAAGAGGAGGTGTATGGTGTTGATTGACTTTTTATATTTGTTTGTTTAGGTTTGAGTCGAGAGGAGAAGCTGATGGATTTGGGATCGAGAAACTTCTTTCTCTGTTCAAAAAAATCTGTAGCAGAGTGTAGCGGGGACGAAACGATGTCATCGTCTTCCACATGTTCGACGGAGGCAGAAAAGACTGGGAAGATCGGGATTCCGTGTTTGAATTTCATAGATTTCTTGCTGTAATTCGTTGGCGGTTAATTCAGTTGCTATTTTATTTTTTATTTTTCTATTTCCACATCGGATGAATGTATAAGAAGTGTTGTACCAAATATGATATGCTTCTGAAGTTTATTATATAAGCATTTGAAAATTTGGAATGCTTGAAGTTGTAGTTTTAGATGGTGGATTAAAGGTGTACATGGTAAAGGAGATGGCGATTGGTTGGTTATCTCCCAATTAATGGTTGGAATATTAGACTATGGATGATTAGGATATGGGTGATGTACAGTTTATATTTCATAATATTAAAAAAAAATTCGTCTTATTATTTTAGAAATAGTGATTTTTTAATGTGATGTAATAAATATTAATAAATAATATTTTACGATGAAATTATACATAATATTACAATGAGTTGTAAATATCTTATTTTAAGTATTTATTTTACTAATAAAAATGTTAAAAAATTTTATACTTTTAATTATATTTGTCTAACATATAATTTAGTTTTAAATATATATTAAATATGCATTAATAGGTCAGAATTTAGTTAAATAAATTACTTGTTAAACAAATATTTATAATAAAAATTATTGAGATGTAAAGTGATTTGAATGAGTGGATTTTCACATAATTGGGGTTGGTAGATCGATTTTTTGCATCTAATTTATAAGGTTATACTTTCAAACCTTGCAAAATAATAACACGCGTCTAACGGTTAAGGGTAGGACTATATGATTTATGCTCACGGGCTTCATGGGAATAGAAATTTATCCTTGTGTATGGCTAGACGACGTAATGATGACTGAGTATAGGGGATTCCAGGTTACAAAAAAAAAAACAAAAACACATTTAAAGTGATGTTGGACGTGTTTTTCGATGGAAAAATTTTGATGTCTAAGTCAGCGAAAAAGTGTGAGGAATAAAGAAAAAAAAATAGAAGCTTAGATTAATCTTTTCTTTTTTGAGAGAGAGAAAGTTCAATCTTTCCTTTCTTTCCTCTTCTTTCACTTTATCCTTAATTACAACCTTTCTTTTATGTGACCTTTTATTGAAAAATAAAAATGATAGAATCTTCTTGCCTTCGGATAGTGTACTAGTCATATTTTATTAATGCTCACATTATGTCAGATTTTAAAGCTGCAAGGTTCGTCCTTACTGCACCACCTGAAGCTAATAAATGATGGGATAGATAGATCCTAGTGATCAAGAAATTCCTTTGATCACAGATCTCCTTGCGCCTTCTAACTATTCCCATTTCTACAAGTACAGAAGATACATACTAACTAGGGATCAGGTGCTCTATAGAGTGTATAAGCTTTTTTCTATGAACTGATGCGGATTTTGTTAAGTGTCGAATCATTCAGTACCCTGACACGATTGTGATAGTGCTCACATAAAGGGTGAGAGGCATCGGATTAGGTTTTATTGTTTTAAAGTTAGCGATGTCACATGTCCGTGGGATTGGATAAAAGGAAAAGAGTCCTTGTCGATGAGAAATTCCTCCTAATTGTTTAGCATCTCATTTATTGCTCGAATAAAAATTATTGTTATTCTATTAATAATTATAATTTTAAAATAAATTTATTATTATTAATGACTATAATTTAAAAATAATTTATCACTATTTATAATTTGAATAATAATTTTCATTGTAAATATATTATTTTTTAAGTTAATTTAAAGAATTATAAAAATTATTTATATGTAGTAACATAAATTATTTGTTAAATAAATATAATTGAGGATCAAGAAGAAAAATTTTACTTTTTATTAGCTTAATAATTGATAAAATTAAGGAATTTGCGTTTTATTATGATATTGTGCATAATTTTATAGTCAAATATTATATTTTATGTAACATCCTGGTTTTTGAGGGTAGGAAGTGCTGTTTGGACAAGAAGACCTGAGTAAAGAATGACTTTTAGTAGATTTCAGGATGGCTAGGGTAGGAACGAATCTCATATCGGAATAAGAGAGAATGCTACTAGACTATATATACGAAAATGAAATCAAGTTATCAATGAAACCTTTTAGGATGGATTTGGGATTTGGGCTTATTATTAAGAACAAAATCATAAAACCCCAAGAGTTGAGCCAAATTGAATAATATTATTGATAGTGTTAGGCTAGAACTTACAATATAGTGTCAGAGTCAACTTTTCTCCAATACTATTGTAGGCTCGAGGGTGAATCAGGTGGAAGTTGGTATGCTTGTAACATCCTAATCCTTGAGGGTAAAAAGTGGCATCAAGACTAAAATATTTGAACAGATGGTGGGCCTGTAACATAGCAACAAATAGTGTCGGAACGAAAAGGTTGATTAAGGAACGACTTCTAGCAGAATTGAAAATAGCTTAGGGTAGAAACAAGTTCCACATTAAAATGGAAAAGGAATTTATTGGGATATATATATATATAATGAAACTAAATTTTTAACAAGACTTTTGGATTAAGTTTGAACCTATTATTAAAAATAAAATATGAGACTTCAAGGATGGGACTAAATGGAACAATATTATTAATAGTATTGAGTCAATTCTTATATTTTTAATATTTACTATATTATTTTTAAAGGAATGTTTTTCATAGAATAACATTATTCAAAATTTAAATATGCAAAATAATAGGATAGATAGTATTATTCAAATTTTAAATATGAAAAATAAAATTCTACTTCAGTTTTGATAAAATACATCAATTTCTTGCACAAACCCACTAATTCTTTTGTTATATCTCACAAATTTTTTTATTGTAATTTTTAAATTTTTACATTTTAATTCATAAGTTACAAAATATAATAAAATACGTAAAATTTAAAAGAAAATAATTTAATAATTATAATGACAATGTTAGAATAACTATGATACCCATTTATGTCAATAATTGGAATCCAATTATTATGGATAAATCGATAATTGGTATCTAATGCAACAAATTGACCCGACACGCCAACTTTGAATGCTGCAGCTTTCCTAGTCTAAGGGCACATCACACAGAGAAAGTCTCAATGGAGACATTCTACCGGTAATATGATGGAACGGATCAATAAAAATAAATCAGCCCAATTTTTTGGTGCACTAGTGACAGAAAAAAATAGAGAGGAGGCTTACTCTTTACCTTTTATTTATTATCAGAATGAAATCCAACGGTTATCACTTTGCTTTTGTTTATGATACTGCTATTACAATTCATTTTCTCGATGGACAAAAGACATTATCAACAACTTGGATGCAGAGTTTTGTGTCCAACAACTTCCAGCTTATATAAAGTACGAGTCCAATTAGGGTGTTATGTCATCTAATTCAAAATTTTATACTCAGATTATTAGTTTATTAATAAATTACTAAAACTTCTTTACAAAAATTGTCCTGAAAACTAATATTTGAGGAATATTTTAGTAAAAAAATTATAATAGTTTACAGATAGATTATTAATTGGAGGGTATGTAAGAGATAACCAGCTTGGTGATAGTAACCACCATCATAAGTGGTCCATAATTGCATAAATGCAAAAGTGGCTTCCCTACTTTTAAGAGAAAACTGCCATTTAAAAGTTGAAATCATCATAATTATTGTTTAGTAATCTCTATTCAGTTATTAAAAAAAAAACTGAGAAGAAAATTTGATAGATGATTCTTAAACTCTTTTTTATTTTAAAATATTATCTAAGTGAGAATTAAGAGAGTTTAAAAAATTCTTCTATCAATATTAAATTAGTAATAAATAATCATGATAAGAGATTAGTATCCTTGAAAATTTTAAGTTTCTGTAATTGTTTTTAAAATATGATTTATATTTTTATACTAATATTTAGTATCATAGCAAATTATTACCACTGCCTTAATAAGTTTTATGAGTTCTAGAAAATATAAATTTTGTAGCAAAATTATTTATGTTCGTTTTTAATTTTTTTAATATATTATGGTGTCATATAATATTAAAAAGCATCTTTTGAATGATTTTTTTTGAATATTTTAGCTTTTGAAACTTTAAAAACGGTGGTCGAAAAGAGAAGAAACAATAAGATCTTTAAACTAGCCTATAATAAGTTACAGTCCGATCGGTTTGACTTGATTAAAGGTTGAAGATGACCCACATGAATGACACATTGTCTAATCTCGTAGATGGAAGACATGAAGTTTCAATTAAAAAAATATATTTTTACCGGTTAAAGACAATCCATATGGACGACATGTCCCTAGTGAAAGCTCTTAATCCACTAGGCCAAACAATTTTTTATGTGCACATATTTCCTTGAATTCATTTTTAAAAGTATACTGTAGCTACATTTAAGAATTAAATGTATTATGCATGATTAATTTGGATAAATAAATTATAAATTAAATTTATATTATAATTAATTATGTATATTTTTATTTTGTAATGTTTGAATTAATTATTTAATTTATTTATTATACATATTAGGTCGTAATGCTTAAATTATGAATTTAATATTTGTAGGTATAAATATAGTTTTATTACTTATACATTAAGTTAGATTTAGCTGATTAATAATTTTATTAATTAAGCAATTAACTAAAATTGAGGTAAGGCATTTAGAATACCTACATTTTTTTCTTTGGTTAATTATTGTTAATTAATAATTTCATTAATTAAACAATTAGCCGAAGTTGAGGTAGGACATCTAAGATGTTTACTCTCTCCTTTTGACTAATTAAAATTTGATTAATTAGAATAAAGTAGAATGTTTAGAATATTTACTTTATTTTTGGGTTATGTAATTTATATTTTTTTTATTATTATTAGGTATATTTAGAGTGATATATTGTATTATTAAATTATATGTTTAGACAAATTTTGTTCAAAGAGATTGGTATTTAAGTGGTGTCCTTGTGATCCACCAGTCTTTTTTGAGAGTTTTTCTAGTGTGATTTTTGATGTAATTTTTCATATTTATTTACCTGAATAATGTTAATAATAAATTAATAAAATTTAATATTAAGTGATCCATATAATTTTATTTAATTAAGGAGTAGCCATGGCATTTTTAATTATGTAAAATTATATATTAAGTATTTTAAGGACATATTATAATATTAATTATAATTAATTATACAAATATAGCATATTTTATTCCACATAAATTTTTATTATATTTATATAATTAATTAGAATAAAATATCAAATTATATTTTTTTTAATTTACCCATAACAGTTAAGAAAAAAAGATAATTTGATAGTTTTATTATAAAATTATATATGAATATAAATGAATTAAAACTTCAACCTATAGGTAAGTTTTATGTCATTAGGTTCATATTTGAAGCATGATTTACATTAGTAAAACATGATATATTTAGTGGCCTCAAATTTATAATATAAGTATGTATTATGTGCAATTTTAGAGCCTGTAAACCTATTTGATATCAATATTTTCAAACTAAAAAGAGATAATTATAAAATATAGAAAGAAAATCTTTTTATTTATTTAAGATGGATGGACACTGATTATGCTACCTTGATAGATGAATCACCTGTAGTAATTGATACTAGTTGAAATCACTCTTTATAAATGTTGTGAGCGATCTAATCACCTCAGTGTTGGCATCTGTAATTCTGTCACTCAGCATAATAAAATTTTAGTTTTATTAAAGGCTATTCATAAATAATTTGAATCATCTGAGAAGGCCTTAGCTAACACCCTTATAATGAAGTTATCTTCCATAAGGCTCATCTATGTCAATAGTGTGCATGAATACATTATAAAAATAAAGGATATTACGGCTCTGCTTAAGAAACTTTAGATTGAAATATTTGAGTCTTTCTTAGTGCACTATATTCCAAACGCTCTCTTTTAACCATACAGACCTTTTAAAATCTTGTATAACACACACATAAGGATAAATGGTCTGTTAATGAACTAATGATCATGTATATACAAGAGCAAGGAAGGTTAATGATGGAATTAGAAGAAATTTCACAAAGTGTACATCTGGCTATACAAGAAAAGAAGAAAGGGCAAGCCAAGCAAAAGGGAAAGGGTAAAATACCGAACATATCTATTCAAATTGAAAGTTAAAAGGAATATAAATGCTTTTTTTATAAGAAAAAAAGGCATAAAATGAAGGATTGCATAAAATTTCAGTAGTGGTTTTCCAAGAAAGGTATTTCAATCTCTATTATTTGTTATGAATCTAATATGACTGAGCATTGTTATAATAGATAATTGATCTCACTTAGATTATGTACCCAAGTATAGGTAGTCTTGTTGTAGAATAGTCCGGTGAGTCCAAGTGT
>JAVXUL010026966.1:0-11600 GCA_035590515.1 Trichilia minutiflora
TTGGAGTGCGTATCCCTGGACATGTGCTACTGTATGGTTGAAGTGCTCAGGGTGACTTGTTGCAAAATTAGAGGGTATGAAAAATTATGACACTGTTTTTTATCACATCATCCCCGAGCCCTCGAGTGTTTGTACCTCCGAGCAGAGCTTCTAGCTCTCCCGAGAGTGAAATCTCCTGGTTCTCGGGAGACCTTTATGTAGCAGGTTGTAGTCTCGGTGTCGTCAGAAGGTGGAAGGGTGGGGGCTAGCGTACCCCGAGTGTCTGCAAGTCCGTATTACTGTGTAGCAGGCTATTGATCCGACCCCCCGACTCCGAGGATAAATGTTGTTGAAGGCCCTAACCCGAATGCGAGTTGACAACAAATAACTTGAAGAAGAGTTTCTGATTGATTACCTTGGGCAGAGTGCCCGAGACGATTCGGCTACCTTCCTGCTGGCATGACCAACTTCTCGGGACGACACTGTATAAGAGAGTTTGCTAGATATGTGTACTTGATAGACTTGGACAAGGACGTGAAGATGAGCCTGAATCGTTGAATTGGGCTCCGTTAAAATCCCTCAACACTGATATTGTTTTTTTTTATGTATCATAATAAAAATGTATTGAAGTACGAAAATTTGCACTTAGCCAACAATCGTGGAAAAGGGAGAATTCCAAATTCTCCCTTAACATTTGCCTAAAAAATAATCACCCCCTCTCCTTCTTGGTGACAAAATCTAAGCCATCAATTATAAAAAATGAATGGATGAAATTTTGCCAACAAGAAGGAGAGGGGGTGATTGTTTTTTGGATAAAGTCGTGGAAAATTAAAAACATCAAAAGCAAAATAGGAATCATATAACACAAGGGAGAAAGACAGATGCCCCCCTAGAATTCTTCAAAAAACTAAATACCCCCTTATGACAGATGTGGCAAAATCTCAATCGTTTAATTTTTGTAATCAATAATCTGAATTTTGTCATATCTACTATAGCGGGTATTTGATTTTTTGAAGAATTTTAGGACATCTGTCTTTCTCCCTGTAGCACAATTACCAGTGATTTGAAAGAACTTGCTTCAACTTTTTATCTATATCGGTTTAAGAGAAATAAAAATAATATCAAATAATGGCATTTAACTTTTTTTTTTTTTTTTTTTGGGTTTTTTGTCCAAAATAAATAAGATCCTTCTATTACTCTAAGCATCGGCACTTACAACTGCCATAGAGAATCAACATACCCAAATCAGAGACAAGCAATGAAACACATTCAATAAGACAAGCCCGGTCAACTTTTGGCTAGTTCATGAAGGCCTGCTGGAAATGAAGAATAACCGTAACATCCCATAACTTTTAGAAAGAAAAATTAAATGAAAATGGTTCGAGTCTAATTGTTCTAAGAAAGTAACCAATAATCTATATGATGAATATTAATTTTGGAATCGGAAAAAAGAAAATTAATTCTCATTATTTAGTTAACAAAGAACTTTAATAAATTATTATTAACGATTAATCAATTGAATTATTGAACATATGTTAAGACTTTATTTGTGATTGTGATATTTTTGTCCTGTTTTAAAAACAACGATAAAAAATTGTTAAACAAAAATTAAATGTTATTCTTATTCTTCTTATTATTTTATTTCAGACCGGAAACCAAATCCACTTGCTAAATGAGATTTATATATTGAATCCAACAACTACCTAAGCATGCGTTTACAAAAGGACTAAAACATAATACAATTTTAACGATGAAGACTAAAGCTCTAATTGTATACCGAATAACAATTTTTTCTTCTTTTTATTTATTTAGAAAAAAAAAAAAAATAGTATTCATCTACATCCATGCCTGTTTGGTCTGCCACCCAACCTTTTATTCTCGTACCTATATATACAACTCAACCCGACCAAAACTTCTACAATGGCAGCTTCTGTCTTCTCTAAATCTGAAAAATACAATGTCTGAAACAACATCACTGTTGGTTTCGCATCAAATCTTTGCTTCTCTAAGTACCTCTCCTGTTGCCACTTCACCGTATCATGAGCCACCGGACTCAGCCACGTCATCATCTCCTCCAAAGCCTCCCTCCATCCCTCCGCTAGTGAATGCCCATTACTTCCAACCTCAACTCTTGTACACCAGTGACCCCATAATTTTCCCCTCACCGTCAGCTTCAAATTTTCTGGCAGTAAGTCATATAAGTACCCACGTGCCTCGTCATCGATGCACGCCGGCGCGTGTAAGAACTTCTCCGCGTGTACGATTATGTTCGCGTACCGTAATGCCAGACCGGCGCCACCAACTGTGGAATCTGTAGCTAATTGTTGAACTCTTTTGTTCTTTCCAATCTTAACTGGAATCTTGGTACTCGGTAACAAGGTTTGATGAGATTTCGTTAATGGACCCGATTTTGAGACTCGAATTGCACCGAATTTTCCTGACGCTTTGAGAAAGGGCACCGATTTTGAGTTGCAATGCTTGTAGTTTGTATCCGGGTGAGCACGAATGCCTGTTGTTTTGTGATATGAAATAGATTTTATGGGTTTAAATCGACGAGGGAGGTCTGATACGAAGGGGGCAAAAAGATGGCAGATTCTTGCGTAAATGATGGTGATGATTCGGGACATTAAGCCAACACTCTGGTCAAACGTTTGATTCCATAGAGAAACGTCTCTGTAATGTTTCACCTGTTTTCGTTGGAAGTTAATTTTCTCCTCGAAGTAATCAGTGTTGGCTTTGATGGCTTGTTTGGGGCCGAGATTTATTTTCCATTTTTTTATTTTTTGCTCATAGATTTCCATTTCTGTAACACATTCCAACGCTGCATGCAAGTTTGCGGTTGCCTTTACGTATTTCTCCATCTTCTCGACGAGTTTCTGGACGCTTTTTGAGGTGTATTCCAATTTGCACAATTCCCTGATTCCTAGATGCATTTCAGCGTAGGTTTGATCGAACCGGATTAGAGTCACATCAGTGCATTTTTGTGCCAAACGAGAGACGGTGTTCACAGCTCGATTGAGATCTTCAAGTTTCTCGGCACAAGCAAGATTGAGAAGAAATTTTTCGTCCTTGGAATTCAAAAATTCAACCCCTTGAGATTTCATTACACCTTCACGGAGGTTGGAGAATTCATCGTTACAAAGAGATTTATAAAGATGTACTAGACGAGACATGGTTTTGGCTGCTTCAAAAGATAGAATTCCAAGAGTAACAGAAGAAGATCTGTCAAGTCGGAGGGGATTACGTGTTTTAATAAGGTGGGTGGCCTTGCTGTTTGCACGTCCAGTGAGCCAGGGCATTGTGGTTATCACCATGGGAGAAAGAAAATCATTCAAAAACGAAAGAAAATATACCAGCTTTTCTTAGCAAACTGACGGGGGAAGGAAATACAAGGGCTGGAGCTCGGGCTTCGAATTATGAACCAGCTTTTGATTTTGAATACTATTGGTAGTTAGTTGTGATACAGATCATAGATGGAGAAGCTAGATTCTAATTGAGTATTTAAATTGTGGAGGTCATTTCCAGGTTTCTTCATCCTTTTCAACGCGTTTTATGACTAGGGCTGGCTTTGAGACAGAATCGTATATGACATGACCCAAGAGCCACGCAAGTTTATAATATAGTTAATATCAGTTGGAAATTGAGGGTGTGAATCCTTTCTCTCAGTTCAGGTTCTAGGGATATAAAGACTCTTGTTCAAATCTACGCCAAGTCAGATGAAATGATTTAACGTGGGTCCCCAATGTTAACGTGGCAATATTTTCGAAATTGGGAGGTTTACCTTCATTGGTGGATATGCATAAAAGTAATAATAGACACCAATTACAACCAAGACTCGTTGATTAAAGTTTTGACTAATAATATCCTTAATTAAATCATATGTAGTGCTTCTTTTTTTCTAAATTTAAGATTATTGTACTTGTTAATTTTAAAGGGTATGTCTTAGGTTTTATGAAAATGACAGGTAAAAAGAAAACACATGAAAAATCACATAAATCTCTTTTTTAATTATTTTGAATGTGAACGCAAGAATTGGACGTGCCATGTCTCTTTCTTGAACGAGAAATTTTAACTCTCGTTGATAAGGGATACGTGTTACTATGTTATTATATTATTGCACCCAAGGTACCTAAGGTGTGTTACTATGTTATTATATTATTGTACCTTGACTAATTGGACGATTCTATATCGTAAGAGACTGTTATTTTACGTTTATCTTTAGTTCGATTTATTAAAAGTGTATTTTTTATAAGAATTTGGTACAATCGTAGGTTTTATCTAAATTATCCCTTTCACATGACAATTGTCTCGTGTCTATCTGAGATTGAGTAGATTAGAATTTTCTACCTATATAAAAAAATTATTATTATATTATTAAAATATTAGTTATTAAGTTAACCATTAATCAACAAATTAATTGAAATAATATCCATTCTATAAGGACAAAATAATAAAAAAATTAGACGAGAAATATATGCCACAATAATTTGTAAGTTTATTCAATAAAGATTAAATATTATATTAGTTTTAAATTTGATCATTTTATTAAAAAAAATTATTGGATTCATTCATAGTATTCTGTATTATGTGAATCATTTTATTCATGATACATACAAATGTATATTATTTTTAAAAAAATTTATTTTGTTTTATTGATGGTATGTTTTTATGTACTCTTATAAGTTCTGCTGATACACAAAATTTATGGGTTGATGTTCTGTTCGAGGACACTTAGATTGATTTCGAACACTATATAGCAAGAGTTGAATGATCTTTAGTTTTTAAGAATTTGCAAACATGATAAATCTCATATTAATATTAATTGTCCAACAAAAAAACTATAATATCTAAATCAGTAAATAGTAAAACAATAACAGACAAGAAAAGAAAACAAAAAAAATTGAATAAAAGAGTTATTTTTTATGTTACCACCTAGATATGTGTAGTGGTAAGAGACAGAGAAAATGATGATAAGTGGTTATAGGGGATAAAGGTATTAATTCTCTTTTATTAGACTTGATTATCTTTTTAAAAAGTGGTTACCATGTCTTACAAGCATTCTCACATAGGTCTTTGGAGAATAAAAATAATGAGTAACTTATAATACAAGACTGTTGTGTATTATAAAATAACTTATGCAAAAAATTGGTTTGTACAATAAAATTTGTTGACTATCAAATAATTATTGCACATATTTTTATTGTTAGATAGTTATAATACTCTTATTTTTAATATTATCAATATAAGGTAGCCAGTATTAAGGTTGAAAGGGGAGTCCTTATTCAGTTACAAAGATTATGAGAACTTGCTTAGATGTACCATGAATGGTGCATAATGTCTCTTATGCTAAATCAAGATTGGTGACCTTAACAAAGTTTCAGACTTAGAGCCTATTTAGGGTAACTTTTTAAATGCTTAAAAGATAACTTTTGCTTCTCTTAAATTTTTTTTTTAAATTAAGAAAGACTTTTCTCTAAAGCTGTTTGGTATAATAAATAAAATAATCTCTTTTTTTATTAAAACTATCATAAAGGGTATTTGATTTGATTAAAGCAAAATATTTGAAAGAAGAAATTAAGAAGAATATTTTTAAAATAAAACAAATATTGTGTGTGTATTTAATAAGAAAAGAAGAGAAAGCTCCTCTTTTCCATCTTTTAAAAAAGATCTTTTTTATATTTTAAATATAAATTTTATTTTTATTTTTATTTTTATTTATTTAATCCAATTTTTAATTAAAAAAAATTAAAAAATATAAAAAAAAAAAACTGAATCAAACAAACACTTAAAAACATAACATGATATTTGGATAAATTCGAATATTTGATCACGTGATAAAAATAACTTTGTGATCAAGGTGGTTTTGTAGGCAAGTATTCACATCATAAATTAGAAGGGATCTTATAGTAATACTTTGATTTTCAATTAAAAATTTTCAGTTATTTTCTCAAACCATGTAGCAGGGGATCTGACTTAGTCATTTTATTACTTATGACCCATATGTTATCGAAATTAGGTGCCTGGAGAGTCAAGATTAAGATCTATCCATGACCCATATGTTAAACAGTGTGGGAACGCCAACATCGATCCTATATAAATCCTGAAATTGCATTAAGTATTGTTTGTCTTCTCCATCGATTGACGCGCAATGTCCACTCAGGACTCGATAGTCCAACAAAAGTGCAAACTATTCTTAATTTGTTTGGTTGTGATAATGGAAGTCCAGTCATGAATCCGTGTTTCGTGACGATCCTCCATTCTCTCTTTTCCCATTCCGATTTAGCGTAGAAATTCTAAATTATCATTAACTTCAAATGGTGACAACACAGTTTGCTCAAGTAAGATATAGAAATGCCGTTGGCCAGTTGGGCTTTGCTTACGCGTCTGTTTAATCTTAGTAGAAGACCTTGACCAAACCTAAAATTACAAGAAATTGCAATTTGAAATTCAAGGTAAAGTCGGAAAATCAGCTGATCTAGTATGAATGCTAATTATACTGCCCTATAATTGGAATGCCGTAGAATACTCAGTTCTTTCATGCGAAAAAATTCAATCCTTCAACAGACTCAAGTGGGAAATTAATTTTAACCCGAGACTTAGTCCTTTGCTTCTTGATCGGTAGTCACATTAAGAAGAGAAAGTCATGCAACTCTACAAAATCATCACACTTTGTTTATAACACGTTAGAAATATAAATTTTTTGTATATTTTTTATATATGGATTGACGAAGCATAACATTATTAATTAATTAATAACAGAGGTATCTTTAGTAATTTTAGAACCTTAAGCAAATATTTTGAGAATTTTTTCAAAATTAAATTTACATAATTTTTATAAAAAATTTAAAATTTAAAATATTTTAGTCTTTTATAAATAAAAATTAAGACAACTTAAAAGTAATTGGGCTTTTAAGTTATATTTTAAAAAATTACGATTATTGAGAAATAAGATAACAACTAACACAATATACTTTTGGACAAGAGATAAATGTTAAATGCAATTCGATTTAACTTATATTTAAAAGAAATTTTGTTTGTTAATTTTAATTAAATTTAACTACTACTTACATAAATTATTATTCCTTTGAAGGGGCCTTCCAAATATTTTCAAATATCTATATAAACAAATTTATATTGGTGGAGCCTTCTATAAGTTAGGTAATTTTTTTTTTTAAAAAAGCTAAGGATTAAATGGAGTTTAAATTTAATTTATATTTAAATATGATATTCATAAGTAAATCTAATTACACGTTTTAATGGGCTCTTTGTTTAAAAAACTTTAACTTATTTATTTATTTTCCTAAAATTTTTGACAGTTTTGGGCAATGGCCTAAACTATCTGATTAGTAAAAATATAAAATCAATATAATTTCTAATAGTAAATAACATAAATTATAAAATAAATAATATTATTACACTAATTTTATTTATATATAAGAATTTGTAAATAAAATTATATTTTTAATATTATTCTATTGATAAATATCCATACGAAATCAAAGTAGCAAAGAAATATAAAATATTACCATTAAATATATTAATTATTTTGATACTTTTATTATCAATCCCGTTGTTTGAATACATGCGCATTATGATAATTTCTAATATTCTTAGTAAAATTGTCAAATGGACTAGCGATCTGCAAACTGATCTATTTAACCCACTATTTAAATAAGTTAAGATAAAAAAAAATAGGCTCGTTTAATTTGTAGGTTAATTTGGTCTAATCTGTTTGACCCGCGAATTAAACAGACTAATACATATAATCCGTAGATTAGTCTGTTTAATCCGTTTAATTAAAAAAATTAAATCTATTTTTTTTAACCTTTATATTTGGATGATGACGGATTATATTTGAATGTTAATAATGATATTGAACTTTTATTAGTTATTAGTATTAAGTGGTATTAAATTAATACATTTTGATATTTGAGATCATGTATTTGGATTTGTAATTATTGATGAAATTTTTATTTGACTTATTAAAATTTTTATATGTCAAATTATAATATAATTACTTTATATTATATTTAGATTATATACTTATTATTACTATTAACATATTATATTTATTAGTAATTAGTGTATTTTATATATATTTTTTAAATTTAAAATTTTTAAAGTCAATCTGCGGGCCGGCTCGTTTAGGCTCGTTAGCTCGCAGGTCGGGTTAGGACTAACAAAATATTGGTCCGCATAATAAATAGACCAACTCGGTTCGATCTGTTTAAGTGCCTGTCCATAATGGGCCGACATGAGCCAAACCGACCCGATCCATTTGACAGGTCTAATTGGGATAGGTAGGAACTCGAAATGATTAGGGTATGACATATTGACTTGTCGTGACACCATTTTTTTTCCAATATTTTCTTACTTTTTAATTTATAATTTATTAAATTATATATATCTTATGTATATATTATGGAAAAGAAAATTACAGATAATTTTTTTAATTAAGCAAAAAACTTCTAACATCAATATCTTAAGTACTTAAATTTCATAAATTAATTACTAATAACAGACAAACAAACATTTTGGATTATCTAAACGGCTTCATATGTTTCAGAACTTTTTATGATTTATACAACTAAAATTATTAATAATTTATTATTATGAAATTTTCATACCATTCAAAACTTTTTATGAATTATATATTTCAAATTATCATTATTATTTTTTAAAGATTAACAGCTTACACTTTTCTTGTATATAAATAAAAAATATTTATATATTTTTAACTTATATTTTAATATTAATATCTCGACCGAACTGAAAATTTGATTTGTTATAACAACAATTTCTCACATATAAAGATGTTTAATGACAAATTAATTTGCATATAACTTAAAAAGAGTTATGCATCTGTCTGACGTAAGAAGTTATAACATAATTAGTTATTTATTATTTGTTATTATAAAAAAATATACATATATATTTTAATAATATTTTTCATAAAAATTTAACTAATTATTTAACAATTAAATTTGAATGATTAAAAATAAAAATTAAGGACAACACTACTATCACCTACCTGCTTTCGATAAAGCAAAAGATTATATTTATCACTTGCACTAAATTATCATCATTGTCTCGTAATCAAATACAACTTAATAAAAAAATAAAATAAAAAATAAAGAAAAATAAAATTAGCGAACGTCTGGATAGTTAAGCCTAAGGGGCAGGGTTAATTCAAGGGTACAAGGAAACATTGCAGGCTGAGTACAACACAGAACAACAAGTATTTGAGTTGGAAATAAGAAAATGACAGTGGAAGTTACAGTCTATTTAAGATTATCATTGGCTAATCATAGTCTGTAACCTGTTATACATTGTAAAGAATGCATTTGCTCATTTTCCTTTTCTAGCATTTACAAAGGCATCATTTCTTATCGTAGATAATTATAATAGTAATTAAAATGTATGGATTGTTCCCATTAAAAAGTATAAATAAGTAATAATATTAGATTTTATTATTTTATTTAAGGTTATAAAAATAATTATAATATATATTATAAAAAAAAAGTAGTAACAACTAATTTAAAATATTAAAAAATAAAATATCTATTGAAAAGCATAGTACTATTGTTAAATAAATTATTCTTTAAATTAGTGAGAGACAAATCCGATTATTTAGACCAAATTAATTGGGCTATGCCGCAGATAATTTAATATTAGTTAAATTAAAATAATAATTTTTTATTCTCAAAAATCAGAAAATAATAATTTTCTTTTTAATGTGTTAAATCCTATATTGAAGCAATTTTATAAAATTATATTTATTTTAACATCATTAATAAGAAAATTGGAAATACCCATTTTGCAATTTTCTGTGGTTGCACTTGAAACCAATAGAAAATTCAAAATGTTTTTGACCACTATTTGGAGGAGTTCATTTTTAAAGTTTGAAAAAAAATATTTTTTTTCATCTGTCTTCTAATTTTTTTAATTTAAAATCAATAAAATAAAAATATTATTCAGTTAAAAATATAAATTTTATTAACTTTTGTGTGTGTAATTTTAAAATTAAAAAATTTGCTATAGGCGCACTCGCATTGCATATTGCGCCTATTGCATGTTTCTTGTTACAAAATTTTTAAATTTGTTATTTTTTTTTTTTAATTTTTAAAACAAAGGTTATTAAAAACCAAACTAAAAGTATATATTTTTGTTAAAGTGTTAGAATAATAATAAATTATTTTGAGTTACTAAATGTGATTAAAAAGATTAATTTTTCATAATAATAGTGTGAGACAAACCCAACTCGTATGCAATTAATCAGATTATAAACCAAAATAAAAACTTATTATTAGTTAGTTACTCAAATAGTATCTTTTTTTTTCCATTTTTACGTCCAACGTGGAAATATATTCATAAAATTATGTTTATTTTATAGAAAACTCATTTTGTTTTGTATTAAACGACGTCGTTATACCGTTGTCGGCGTAAAACGGAAGTTGGAACCCTTGTAACGCGTTATATATAAAGCGGGGGTCCCGTCCCGTCCTAGACGAGACAAGCACCCGTGTAAAGCTTTCGCTTTCAAGAATCCCAAACAAAATCATTTAAAAGAGAACCACGAAAGTGCCACTTCACCAAGCTCTCACAGTCACTCTCCGCACACATTGTTTGAATTTTTAAATTCTTTTATCAAAATTCTTTTGCCGCTCTCATGAAAATCTCATTTACACAATACAATTAATTAATAAAATAATACGGAAGTAGGTAAAGTTATTTCCAATTTCTCCTCACATTTCCTCATTTTCAAAATTTTTTGGCGTTATGTTGTAATATCGTTCTCCCTAGCCACCTAGCATCTTGGCTTGCTTCATTTAACTGCTATCCCATTTCAGGTACACTTGCTTTCTCACGTTTTTTTTTTCTTTAAAGTTTGGCATCAAATGCTTGAATTTTTCTTGTTTACTGGTGGGTGTTGTTTTTCTTTTGAATTTATCACGAATTCTCTCTCTGGGTTATTCTGTTTTACCCTTAAAGTTGGTCGTGTGTTGTGGATGCATAATCATAGTTGCTCCATCTTACTGGCGATTAGACAGATAAACAACTGGTTAATGATATGACAATCACTGAATTATTGGCCATTATCTACTCTCTTTTTTTCCGGAAATGAATTCATGCTGTTTAAAAAGTTAAGCCCGCCCCTAACTTTGATGCATCCGCGGTGAAGTAGGAAGATAACTTGCTTCTTCAATTCGGAATCTTGAACTATGGGTATATTTAGTTTCTGTACAATGTTTGTAGCCTTCGCTTATTTATAAAACGAGATGCTTGACGACTCCACTATTCCGTATTGAGTTTTGTGTGTTTCTTCATTTCTTTTTTATATGTAGCAGAATTTTATTTGTACATGTTAGTCTTCTGTTGTTTCACTATTTTGACCTCAGATATTATGTGGACACTTGCTAGATTGAAAGTGAGAACTATCGGTCGAAAGGTGTGTGCTAAACCTTGGAATGGAGCAGTATGAAATTCTAGAGCAGATTGGAAAAGGATCGTTTGGTTCAGCTCTTCTTGTGAGGCATAGGCACGAAAGGAAGAAGTAAGGATGTTTTAGTATGTCTTTATTGTATTTGCTTGTGAATTTGAATAACCTTGGAAGTCGAGCA
>JAVXUL010026977.1:0-11600 GCA_035590515.1 Trichilia minutiflora
TTTTATATTAAATAAATAATTAGTTAAATAGGATAAATTTTATATTGATTAATTAAATGGATTGAATAGATTGAATCAAATTAATGATCCAATCATATTGTATTATATCATCTATTTAAAAAATAAATGACACGATTAATAAATAGATCGTATTCGAATTGAGGATTCTTGACACGATTAATAAATGGATCGTATTCAGATGAGCACAAAAAAATACTATAAGTTCATTAATACGACACGAATACGATACGTTTATCCGAATTGACACCCTTAGAGTTTAGTTATTATTGCAAAGCAGAATATAGAGGCAACTTTTTCACTATTGATGGGACCACAAAAAAGTATATTTTTATACTAGTCTTAGGGATCATAACCCTAATATTAACCGGAAACCTTAAATCATTAGATAATTCATATTGTTTATATCTATCTAATTCATCATACAATAAAAACAAAGTCCGATCTCTATATATATTAAAATTCATTTAATTAGATATATTAAACCCATAAAACTTAATCGATCACTTAAATAAGTTTAACTTAATTATGATAGCCTATAATACATAAATATTAACATATATAAGCTCATATATTTGAATTAAATTCAATAATCTCTTACTTGAGCTATATATATTACTTTATAATTTTGTGTTAAAATATCTTTATGAGTACTCAAAATTTTGTTATCATTAATGAATGTATCCCCAAATAATTTGGTCCATCAATTATATCATTATAGGATTAAAGCAACCTTTGTTACATTCCATTGTAATTAAAGCCATTAGTGGTTATGTATATTGACATATTTGAAAGCTATGGATTAAGTATGGATGTAAAGACATAAAAATTATATATAATGTGATCTAAATATGATTATTTTTAACTAGTCAATTTTATGAGATCCAAATAAATTTAAAGTATAAACCAAAATTCTTTATTACTGTAACCTTAAATCTTAACATGCCTGTAACCAAAAGAATCCAAAATACAAATTTCTACTAAAACCTTATATCCTCAAGAGATATAATACTCATATAAGCAATGTATAACCTTTGGATGGCAATCTCTTAATGAGCAAATCTATAATTATGGAGTTTGTCCCCATATACTTAATAGACATATGATCACTTTGAATTCTCTTTCTAACAACTAAGAACATAAAGTTTACATTTTTTAACTTCGTTAAACCCTTCTTGTTGTTAGAATACAATAATATTATTTTACTGTCATATAATATAGTTAATGATCTTTCAAAATTATCTATAGTTCACAGCCTAGTGATAATATTCTATAACCAAATTCTATTATTGATATCCCATAATAATATATTATGAACTCTACTATTATAGTGGAAAAAACTATGAGTGTCTTCTTAACACTCTTTCAAGGAATTACTCTTTCAACCAGCAAGTAGATATAGCCGAATATAGATTTTCTATTGTATTAGCATCCTCAAAATCAAAATTAAAAAATTTTATAGATCTCTACTTTATATGTTTTCTATATGAGCATATACTTCTTTGTTCTCTGTAAATACTATAAAACCTATTTGGTTGCTACCTAATGATCCAATCCAAGATTTTCTAAGTATTTGGTTAATCTACTTTCTGATGATCCAATCCAGGGTCTCTTAAGTGCCTACCTAAGGTACTTTTCTTATGATCCAATCTACAATCGTTAAGCACTTTTCTAGCATTCCAATGACATACATAATACCCAAATATGTATGTACTAAATCGTATATTAAACTCTTTACTACTAACATATAAAGAATCTTTTACATCTCTTTTACCTTAGACTTATTCTAAGAGTCTTTAATTGAGACTAAACTTGTTTCTCTTAGCAATAGAGGTATCACCTAGTTTATAATCTTTAACTTTTATGATATAACCCATTTGTCATAACCTAAATATACTCTAAAAACAATTCAATGTATCTATATCCTAATACAAAAAATGACCTTTATCTTTAAATAATATATCATCAACATATAAAACTAAAGAGGTATACTTACTCCCATTGAACCTGTGATATATACAATTATCAATCACATTCATCTCAAAATCAAACAGATAAAACTTGATAAAATTTATAATATCATTGACGAGTTATAAGCTTGAGCCAATAGATGAATTTCTTTAATTCACAGACCATTTTCTTTAAGTCTTTTGACACAAAATTCCTTATCTGCATCAAATCATTTCATCAATATCACTATTGAGAAACATAATACTTGTATCCATTCAATGTGACTCAAGGTTAAAATATACTATAAGTGTCATTATTATTTTAAAACAGCCTTTCAATAAAATCATAGAGAAAGTTTCTTTTACAATTAATGCCTCCCTTATGAGTAAAGTCCTTTACAACAAAAAATACTTTATATCTCTATATATTATCCTTTGAATTTCTCTTGGCTTAAATATTCATTTGCAAACAATAGGCTCCATAACTTCAAGCCATAAGAGGAAATCCTAAACATTATTGTTTTTCATAGACTTTATTTCCTTATTCATGGCATCGATCCAACTTTACAAGTTAGAACTTTTTTTATGGTAGGACAAAAATTAATTAGATCATCTTTTCTCATTCCAATAACAACCTTATGTTCTTGAAGAAATACAATATAATCAACCAAAATTGTATTTCTTTTATCTCCTTGATGGTATCCATTCTTGAAATTGTAGATTTTGTTCTTCTGGAATAATCTTTTGAACTTTAACAAAAGGTTCAACAACATTATCTTTATCTATAGTTGCCTTTTAAATAATGTCAAATATAGAACCTAATCCTAATAATTATCAATAGCAATTAAAAGAATATCAATGTATTGTTCTTCAAAGACAATATCTCTAATTCTTTCTCCCCTTGCAAACTCAGCATCCTCGAATAACCTAACATTTCTTATCTTGAAAATTAACTTAATAGTGAGATCCTAAAACTTTAACCTCTAAATCTTTTAAAGTATGTAAGCTACACGCATTGCTTCTCACCTAAATGATTGTGTAAAGTGGAATGATTAATCATACTCCTTAGCGTATACTTAAGTTTTCTATTTTTGTCTCTTAGTTACACCATTCTTGCTAGACATTTTTAGGATAATGTACTATAGGATGATAATATAGGAATTTAGTCAAAATTTCTAAATGTTATTCACCTAATCTATCATATCCACTATAATATTTTATACCATAGTTAGATCTGACTCCTTTAATTGGTTTGTTAAGTTGATTTTCAACTTCAGCTTTATAATCTTTAAATAAGTCTAAAGATTAGGACTTTTCATAAATTAAATATAGGTAGCCATATTGTAAAATTGTATATAAACATAATAAATTATTGTTGATCATTCCGGGAAGCCTTAGGGAATAGCCTATAAGTTTTTGTATATATTAGTTTTAAGATATCAGAAATCTTATCGGCATATAATCCCCTTATATTTATTGGTTTCTCTTAATATAATTGGCACAAGTGTCAAAATTCACAAAATTAAAAGGTTCAAATATCCCATCAGACACAAGTCCCTTAATTCTTCATTTGGAGATATACTTTAAATGCTTATACTTTAGTGAGATAAAATTCTTATTAGTTAACTTTTGCTTTATACCTTGTATACTTGTATACAATGTGTGTGTGTGTGTTTTATATGAGGCAACCATATCAACTACATATAAGTTATTACTAAATATTAAAAAATCGACTCAATAAATTTTAAATCTTAAAAAAGACTAATTTCATTATTTCTAAATAAACAAGATAACTGAATTTGTTCAATATAGAAATATAAATTAATTATTGACTTTATTATTTTTTTAATGAACAAGATAACCAAATTTGTTCAATATAGAAATATAAATTGAATTTCAACAGAATAATAGTACAATACAAGTCTTCTATTATTCAAATTAATGACCAGACTTTAATTATAACCTAACAGCTTCAATAGCCTCAACTTTGATTGATTTGTCATTGCCATCTATTAATGTATCTTTCACCATTACTTGGATTTTGTCAACTCATACAATCTTATATAGACATACTTATATGAGTAGTAACAATGAAATCTATACATCAAGTATGTTTAAATACTAAAGTTAAATTAACCGTACAAAAAACTAGAATAAGAAGTATATCTTACTTTACTTATATTCACAACTCTCACATAAGTAATAGGTAAAAGTTTTATCCTATCATTTCTGTTATTTCTTTTATGTTTAAAAACTTGTAGCTTTTTTATTTTGTCTTAGAGGTTATTGCAAAACGAGTATATTGTTATCTCTTGCTTTAATTTATCTTCTTTTTGGACATCTTAAATTGACTGAATTGTGCAGAAGGAGAAATCAGAACTAGATGTATGACCAAGTCCTCAGACAGCTCTAACTTAAGTGTCTTTAAGCAAGATGAAATACTTTTATAATGTGCTAGCTAGAATACCTTTTTTATACTTTATTGAAATAAGATTTTCTAAAAGCATACTTATTTCAGTCTTTTCATTCTTGGTAAATCGTTTTTCAATTTTTTTATAATTTTCTTGAAAAACTTTTTGATAGTAATAACCCTTTTTCAGACATAGTATTCCCAAAAGTGTTTGGAATAGCACGCTCTATAGTTATAAGACTCATACAATTCGAACGTTCTCACTTCTCTATATCCCTCTTATTATTAGAAGAATTCTTATTTATAAAATTGGTAGGTTAGTCTTTTCTTAATGCAAAAATCTAGACCTATATTATGGAGAACAATAATAACATTTTCTTTCTACACCTTAAAGTTTGTGCTATTATACATAAGAATTGATACTAGTTATAATAATTTAATTAGAGAATATAACTTACAATCTTATATAAATACCATATCGTTTTGTTAATTAATTCAAATAATAATAGGTCCATCACAAGATATCGTACACAATATTAATATTTAGTCTTTGGACAGAAAAATTAACTTGTAAGTAGTAGCTTAGTGTAGTAATTAAACATTAAAAATAAAGCATATCAAATAATAAATCTCTCTTTAGATTGATTTATTGTTCAATGTGCACTAAATAATCGTCACATGTTTATTACGACAGTTGCATATGCAATTTGGCCAAGTAATGACCTTTTTTGGTCCCGGCCAATATCCATATGAATCATCTACACATAAAATCTTTTAATATTCTAAGTTAAATTAATTTTCATAAGAGACATTACTTTGGCAATATCTTATTTCAATTAATTCACTTTTGAATATTGATCTCGTGAGAGTTAATTATACTAATATTTAAATTTGAGATTAAACTAGACATTAATTTTTTTACTATTTTCTTTATAAAATCTTTTAATATTCTAAGTTAAATTAATTTTCATAAGAGACATTACTTTGGCAATATTTTATTTCAATTAATTCACTTTTGAATATTGATCTCATGAGAATTATTTATACCAATATTTAAATTTGAGATTAAACTAGACATTAATTTTTTTACTATTTTCTTTATGATTTTTTTACAATTAATTATTTCTCAATATCATAAATTGATATTAAGTCTCGTATATTTCAACATAATTGATGGTTAATGTGCTGATCTCTTATAGTTTGATACATGTGATAAGTTGAAAGGTATGTCACAGCTACTCAAGTGGTAACAACCACATTTGATGTCACACCTCTGACTTATATGGGATAATTGTTATAGACCTCTGATATGCATTTTAACCTCAAAAATACACAACAGAAGCGTGTAAAGCTTCTACAATACCTATTGATACAAATTTAAAAACATAAATAAAATAATCGCAAGTGCACGGTATTGAATTTTATAATATATGAAAAGTAGGATGTCGTTTCCACGAGAATTATAAATATTCTTGACTTGATTATCGTAATTAAAATGGCTAAACTCTAGTTAGGCAAATTCAAAACAATCAATTATAATCAACTAAAACTTAAGCAATAAAACTATTAATTAAAGTAATGAAAGAATTCTATAAGAAGCAGGCTTAAAGGATATAACTACACCAAAGTTTCCTGTGTTTAATGCTAATTTACTATCTCTTCCATTCATTTTCCTATTAACTAGGGTTAATTTTGATTTTATTTTATCTTTTGAATCTCAATAAAATCATATACACAATCATCCAAGATAATATTTCTATTCAATTTGAATTAATTATATATTCATTAAGTTCAAATCGTAAATGTTGTTACCTAGTGAATAATTGTTTTCTAACTAATTATTATCTAGGTTATGCTACCTTAGTCAAGAATATGAAACTAACTTTTTCAAACCAAATTTCATGTAACATTACAATTAGTTTAATGGAGTTAAACTAAACATTAAATACAAGGAACACAAATAAGTAAACGCATTTTCATAATAGTAATAAGCATCAAACAAGAATACTAAGGCTTTATTAAACCCTTAAGCATAAACAAATTTAGCCAATCATGGTAAACGATTCAATAACAATAAATATCCAAAATATGTTCATTGTTTAACAAACAAGATCAAAAACTCAAGAACAAGGAAAAGAAAACTTTATGAAGTTGATGAAATGATTCTCTTATGGACTTATCCTTCTTGATCTCCTAAAATTTGAGCTTCAAAAGATGGTTTACAATCCTCTGGTGGCTGAAAGGTTTCTCTCCCTCATGAATTCTAAGAAAAGTTTTTTAAATAGTAGTCAATTAGGGCACCAAAGATGACACTTCCGCTAATTGGGGCCACAGCAGGAGAAAATATTTCTCGCTGTAGCAAGAACCTCTGGAAAACTTGCTGTAGTGGGAAGAGAAATACTCGTTGTAGCGGTGGATTCTGAAAAACTCGCTACAACTGCAAAAATTAATTTCGCTACAGCGAGAGTCACTTCTTGGAACCTTTATGAGAATTATAGCCCCAGAAGTAAAATCCTAGAAAAAATGATCTATTTCTTGGTAATTTGATAATATTTAATACATGCACACAAACAATAAGAAAAATATAAAAAATACCACGAAAGTGCTCAAAACTAAACAAAGTGATAAAATCATTCATCAAATACCCCTAAACTTAGATCTTTGCTCGTCCCAAACAAAACAAAACTAGAAGAAAATAAAAATAAAAACATAATATACTTTCGTAGGACTCACGGTTGTATTTAGCATATGCAACATGCCTTTAAACCCTTAGGCTACCCCTAGTGGATGAGTTGTGTCTCATGAGGATTTTTAAAAGATATACTAACAAAATCCTGAACATACAAATTCACATGCTTACACAATAAAAAAAATCGGTCACTCACAAAAACAAAGATGAGCATTTCAAAGAATTCCGTGAGAAAAGACTTTCAAACTATTGAAAAATGACTACGACTCTCATGAGGTTATCATGAACAGTGATTAAGTGACACAATATTTTACTACCTTAAAACCATACATTAAGAAATCCTCATGAGTTATGAATTGACCCAACCGACAAGAATTTCTTAACACGAAATTTTACTGTGAGTTAAGGTGTATTACCCATGAGCATCGAAATTCTTAATTCTTTACTTAAGTTTTACAAAGTCTGTCCCTTAACTATTTTTTATAGATACAATTTCTCTCGACAGCCAATCTATTAGAAACTTAAGTCATTTTGCGTACTCTTGTCTTAAAGCACCATTTTATGTGAACATTAGACATTTATAATGCCAACTCCGAATTACTAAGTACTTAACGAAGTAGATTATTTAATCAACTCTCTCTTTTTTTTTATATACTTATTTAAAGAAATTTAGTGCTCAAGTGACTCAATTCGCTCTTGATTTATAGATGAAATTTAGTCCGCTAACCCAATTCTAACTCACTTGTATTCCCCTAACATTTTTCATTTTTTTTACTAACAAAATATTAACTCTCCTACTTTTCACTTAACCCCATCAAATCAAGTCCAAAAATAATAGAAAGGTTGAAAATTACTCGGTCATTTTAACTTTGCTCATGCAAAACACACATCCACACACATTCATATCACAAAATACAAGTAATTATAAAAGTAATGACATTAACTAATTATCAAAATAAAAATAGTACCATAAATTATAATAAAATAAAGACAAATTTAACATAAGAAGCTATTGGTATCGTTCCAAAACAGCCAATTTTGTCTTGTACAATTAGAGCCATGAAAAATAAAATAAAATAAAAGAAGTCTATCCACTATTCATTTGGTTCTTCAAAGCATAAAGCAATTCAGCCCTCTCCTTGTTAACCTCTATAAGGTGATATGAAAGACTCAGGCAGGCACATAAAAAATGATGCCAAATCTTCATAATGGGTGTCAGCCTTTTAGTTAGGAAGGTGGCATAGAAACCTCTCACTTTTGTCCAGCTCATATGCCCATCAGATAACTCCTCAACTATCATATCTAAATCCACTTGAATCCCTTGAGGGTAGAAGATAATGTGGCCTTAATAGAAGAATGAGATTAAGAGAGAAATTGTGAAATCTTGGCTTTTGATGAGAAAAACTATTATAAAAATAGGTCTAGTAAGGTTAAAAACCCAGTAGCTTTATAGCGAGAAAATTTTTTTCTCATTACAACGCAGATGTACGGTACTTCAATTTACGTATTTTAACTCGCGCTACAACAAGAAAACTTTTTCTTACTGTAATAAGACTTTCTGGATTTTTTGTTATAGTGGGTATTATTTTCTTCACTACAACGGTGTTCTGATTTCTTGACTCCTTCAAGCTTGGTTTTGGCCTTCCTATATTAAATTAAAATATTAAATTAAAACCAACTAAAATAAATCAAAAGAACACTTAAAAGAAATTAAAACTTAAAAAAATAAAATATTACGTTGTCTCCCAACAAGCGCTAGATTTAACATCCTTAGTTGGACTTAGCCACAGTTTACTTCTGCTAGCTCTTTATTCTCCATTCTTTCTTCCAAACTTTGTAAATTTGAGCAAGCTCTTTCATGGTCTTGTAAGATGCATTCACTTTCTTTGAATTCAGTAATCATTTATCTTCCACCATTTTAATATCAACAAAAGGTAAATTATACCTTAGATGGACAACTAGAGGCTTGGGCTTCAAATTATGATGCTTTTCAGTTAATGGCAAAGGGCATTCATCTTTTCATCTTTTTTTCTTTAATAAGGGTTGCTTTATTGATGGATCAATATGTTGTTATGGTTCAAATGAATGCTTGAAGACTTGTTTGGCATGTCTCTCTCCAATTATTTTCTCAGTGTTCTTATCATTCTTAAGAGCTTCACAACAAAACTCATCGAACATCCCATCATCATTACTATTGTCCACAACATTCACCATTAAGCACTTTTTTTATTCATTAGGGGATTCAATGGCCTTAAACACATTAAATGTCACTTTTTAGTATCATAGTAAGTTCTCCTTTTTGCATATTAATGGTTGTGCCAACAGTGACCAAAAATGGTCTTCCCAAAATAATCTAAATATCACTGTCCTCTTTCATATTAAGCACAAGAAAGTCTGCTAAAAAGATTAATTTTTCAGGTTTGACAAACACATCTTCAATTATACCCTTTGGATATGTGATCGATCTATCCGCAAGTTACAAAGATATGGTAGTTGGCTTTACATCGCCTAACCTCAACTTTTGAAAAATTGATAATGGCATGCAATTAATACTTACTCCTAGATCACACAAAGCTTTCTTAAAAGTAGAATTCTCAATTGTATAAGGGATAATAAAACTACCGGGATCTTTAACCTTCTGAGGAATTTTTCTTTAAAGAATCGTACTGTATTCCTTTGATAACTTCACCGTTTCATGATCTTCTAGCTGTTTCTTTTTCGACATTAATTCCTTCATGAACTTAGCTTAATTAGGCATTTGCTAAGGGAATGTTGATATAGATTTTCTTAAAGATGTCCAAAAATTTTTTGAACTGTTCATCTAACTTCTTCTTTTAGAATCTTTATAGGAAGGGAATTGGTGGAGGCCGAATAGGTGGGTTATCTGGAAAGGTAATTCTTGGGCTACTCTTCACTTTCACGAGTTTGTCAACTAGTTTTTTAGAATTTACTGACTCTTTTTTCTTTTCAACTTTTTCTTTCTCTTTAGAATTTACTGACTTTTCTTTCTTTTCAACTTTAGTCTTTTGGGTTCTTCTCTGTATCACCTGGAAATTTTGTAGCTAATTGTTATTTTATAGCTTTTGTAAATTGACCAATCTGCACCTTTAATGATTTTATAGTAGCTTTCATATTACTGTAATGAGTTTCAATATTATCAATCCTTACTTTACTCTTGTTGAATCTCCCATGTGTCTCATTAATAAAAATACCCATAAGCTCTTCTGAAAAAGTCTTCTTTTCTGCTGGTTGGGATACAAAACCTGGTGGTCTCTACAATACATTTTTTGTTTTTTTATAAGAGAAGTCCGCATGGAACCTTAACCCAAGATGATATTGATTAGGCAAATTACTCTGATAGTTATAATTCCAGTTATTAATAACCTAAACCTGCTTCTGCTCATTCTGAAATCCTGAATATGAGCTACTCACTAAGGCCACTTATTCTTTGGATGAATAACCTTCATTTATTGTCATGGCTGAAAGCTTACTTGTCCAAGTTAAAACTTGGGTTGTTAGAGCAATGATTAGATCAACTTCATGAACACCAGTAATTCTCCTCTAGTTCCTCTTATTTGACCATTGATAATTATTAGAGGCCATTTCTTCAAGCAGTAACTGAGCCTTTTTTGCTGTTTTGGATAAAAAAGTTCTTCTAACTATTACATCAATAATAGTTCTTGTTTGATCATTTAAAGCATTATAGAATAGTTGAACCAATCTTGATACCCATGCTGAGGACATCTTCGTATCAGGTCTTTAAACCTATCCCAAGCCTCCAAAATGGCTCAAAATCTAGCTGTCTAAATTGAGCAATCTCTTTTCTAAGTTATGAAGTCTTTGATGGTAGGAAGAATTTTCTGAGAAACTTTTGAGCCAACTCTTTCCATATTGCTATACTCTCGGGCTGTAATGATTGAAACCACCCTCTAGCTTGGTCTCTCAATGAAAAAAGAAATAATCTGAGTCTAGTTGCATCTTCTGTAACTCTGTTCATTTTCATTGTATCATAAATCTCCAAGAAAGTGCCCAAATGAACATTAGAATCTTTATGAGGCGAGCCTCCATACTGATTATACTAAACCATTTTAATCAAAGCAAGGTTCAGTTCAAAATTATTAGCCTGAATCATTTGTTTTTGTATTCCCAAGTGAAGGTTTAGATGGCAAAATCCAAAAGGGGGTGAATTGGATATTAAAAAAAATTTATGATAGTTTTTGAAAATTAATGTTATTGCGTATATACTCTATGAATGAGATGCAGAATGATTATGAAAGTAGAGATTAAAGAATACACAACACAATTTTATAGTGGTTTGACTATAAGTCTACGTCCACTCTTCTTAGATGATTCCACTCACACCGAGGATTACTAAGTCCTTATTTTTACCGATCAAGAGAAACTCAAACTAGAACTCTTTCTTTGAACGGGTGAAGGGCAACCACAATTATAACTTCCTTTTAAATTAGGTGAAGTGAAACCCAATACAATCTTTCTTTTCAACGGGTGAAGAGTAACCCTGAATAAGTTTCAG
>JAVXUL010026988.1:0-11600 GCA_035590515.1 Trichilia minutiflora
ATACGCTCGATTTAACAGTTGATGATAATACTGTAATAGAAATGATCGGGCATTGTCAATATGAGACTGGCTCTTAACAACCGTCTAACGGGAAGAAAGTCATAGAGAAAATGCTCAATCTCTCACTCTTGACATTTCAATAAAATATAAGATTTGATGTTCAAATATAAAATTGATGCTAAAGAGCCGTCTAATATGCCATATTATCATACCACACCTTCAGAATAGTTTGTTATAATTTTAACTCTTTTATTATAGTATCTAACTTTTATATCATAATTTTTAATGTTTTATTATTTTTTATAAATAAAAATTATGATAAAAAAAGTTTGTGATTATAAAAAATAAAAAAATTAAGAGAATGTACAATACATCTGTGTGTACTGTAACATAACCCATATATATTCCCCTTCTATTATTTCATTTTTCTTGACTTTATTTGATTATCTTTGTTTGCCTTATGTTTCCTATTTTAAAACCATACACGTTATTTTGCAAGAAGTATAAGATCGTGATCGTACTTTACTTTTCTTTTTTAAGTAAGAAGGATTTACACACGTCTCTTTTAAGTGAAACGTACCAATCAATCGAAATTATACGTTAATTTAATTATTTAATTTATTAAATAATTAAAATAATATCAATTAAATAATATATCTTATTTAAAATGTATAAATAAAAATTTTCGTACATAAATATTTATTAATTTGTTAAGAGTTCGTTTGATATTAAGGTGTTAGTATTTTAGAGTCATAATTATTTTTGAATAAAATTGTTAAATAAATATTAAATATTGATAAAAAATAAAGTTTATTAAAAATTTATATTATCAAATATTATTTTTAATTTTATTTTTAAAATATAACAAAAGCACTATAAGTTTAAATGAATTCTAAATTAATAAGTAATAGGCTTATTAATCATGTTTATATCTTTTTCTAAAATTTTTTTTAAAAAAAAGTTCAAAATTATTATCCTTCAATATGTATATTTATTTTTCTTTTATACAATTAATCATATTACCACCCTAAAGGTGTGGCTTGGTGATAAAATAGGTTGAACGACTATTTAGTGCCAGTTCTATGTTCGAACATAAGGTCTTATACTTTTATACAATTAATCATAATATATTTTAAAATATCATAGAAATCATGTTATTTTACTTTAAACCCACCACTTATCTCATAAATGGTGGGATAATTTGTTGGAAGGCTTCTAATGGGAGATATTATTTTATGCAATAAAATTATTTTTTAAATTATAAAAATTAATATATTTAATTATTATGATAATAATGAAATAAAAATTAAATATTGTAATTTATAAAAAGGATAATTTATTGAAGTAAAAAATTAAGCTAAGATATTCATCTCATATTAAATGCTTTAGAAATTGTTGGTGCAAAAATATCAGGTGATGCTTTAACACCAACGAGGAGTGATTCAGTCAATAGGGCGACTGTGATGTGGATGAGTTTTACCTAGCGCTCCTTGCAAAATAGTAACACTTTAAGAGTAATATCGAGAATGTTTCCTGATGGAAAAACTCTGATACCTAAATCAGTGAAAGTGAAAGAAAAGGGGAGAAAAGTTTAACAAATAAAAGATAAGAAATTGAGAGACAATAATCAGAATGTCTTTGTATTGTAGTTCATCCTACTTTTATAAGGCTCTTGGAAGATTAATGGATGTGACTTGATATCAAAAAATAAGAATGATGGGATTGCCTACTCTTAGATAATGTGCTAGTCGCATTCATTTAAGGATTGTGTTGTGAGACTGGAGGATTGTAGGTCCTGCACCATCACATCGTCTAAAATTTGGCGGGCGATGAGACAGATGGCTTTTATGGTAGGGTGGCGCTTCAAACCATAGGACCCTCTGTACCTTTTTAATCATTCCCATTTTTATATTAATATCAGACTTTCTAGACCAGAGATGAAAAATCCTCGAGGTTTGGCGTATTCTGAATTAAGGGTGAGGAGTCCTCGAGGTTAAGTGTTCTCTGACTCAGGAGTGAGAAGCTCTCAGGTCTAAGTGTTCTCTAACTCAAGGGCGAGAAGTCGTCGGGGTCATTCGTCTTTTGGATTAAGGACGAAGAGTCCTTGGGGTTAGGCATCCTCTAGATTAGGAGTAAGGAGTCCTCGAGATTGGGAGTTCTCTAGATCAGGGACGAGGAATCCTTGGTCAGGGCTCTCTGGAGTCAGGCTTGTTACACATTTACTTGGAGGTTTTCTACGTGTCACCTTCCTCTTTTACCCAAACAGAAATAATTATTTATTATAAAAATAAAAAATTTAAAATTATTATATATAACATCTTGTTAATGAAATTGTCTGCTTTAACTAAAATTTTGAGAGCTTGCGGGTTTTGTTATTAATAATAGATCTAAACCCATCCCCAAAAATCTTGTTGACATATTGGTTCTAACTCCTTAGATATATAGATTAGAAATTTTCTCTCTCATTTCAATGTGAGAATTGATTCATTCCTATCATTTATTATTTTTAAAAGCCTGTCAAGAATTATTCCGTACTCAAACTTTTTCTTGCCTCGATGCCACTCTCCGTCTTCTTTAGGACCATGTTGTTATAGGTACACCAACTTTCATCTTATTTATCTCTGAACTATCGCTATCTTATTAGAGGAGAGTTAAGTCTTATACCATATTGTAATACCTGACTTAACACTTGTTAATGATATTATCCGCTTTTAGAGGTGGACATATGCAGTTTGGATCGGTTTGAGATAAAATTTCAAATCGATTCATATATTGTGCTTTGAAAATAAATTAATCAAATCTAATCTATTAAAATATTACGAACAATCCAATCCAAACCGCAAATGCGATTTAAAATAGTTTGAATGCGATTTGAACTATATTATAAAATTAAAAATATAATAATTTATTATTATCAATTTATAATCTCTTATTAACATTTAAGAGTAAGTTTCATGAATAATATTTTTTAACCCTTATATGAATAATATTTTTTTATTAATTATTATTATATAAAAGAAATGAAGGCAAATCATATATAATTTGAGATAATAAATAATAATAATAAAAATTTTATAAGATAATATTAAACGGTTTAGTTTACGATTTTGTGGTTTAAAATTGATTCAATCCATAATTCAAACCGCTAATAGCGGTTTAAAAAATATCAATTCGTAAATCGATTCATAAATTTTTTTAAATCGATTCAAACCGTCAATTTTACCAATTTGGATTAGTTTGGATTGGATTGATTTAAAAATGTCTACCCCTATCTACTTTAACCCAATCCTTAGGGCCTTACATTTTGATTCTTGATAATGAGCCTAAAGTTATCCTAAAAACCCCCGTTATTGGTTCCAACTCTTTATATACAAATTAGAAAATTTTCTCTTTCATTTTGATATGAGATTCATTTCATTTTTATCTCCAATTATTCTTAAAAATCCATTAAAAACTGTTCTTTACTCGGACTCTTCCTTATCTTGAAGTTACTCCTCCCCTTGTTAGAACCATATCATTATATTATATTAAAACATCCCTTATTAAATACAAACACCTCTCCCCTTACACAAGAGATAAGGCTTCTAGTACTAAAATACTTTAACCTCATCCTAAATAAAATTAAAAAAATAAAGTAAAAATTATTTGTTTCAAACATATAAATTTATGTTTTGTCATAATTAGAAAATTTATTAACATTATGTAAAACCTAATTAAAAAGTGGCGATATTAAAAAAAATAAAAAGAATAATCATAAAGTATTTACCATTATAAAACATTAAATTATGTAACAAGATAGTTATAAAGTGTTAGGTGTGGTGGATATAACTTAAGATTTTTTTTTTTAAAAAAATAATATTATTAATAAATTTTTTTTTAATATATTATGACATCAACAACGCTACTACTGCTGACATGGCATCTACCAACCCAACATAAGGTAGAAAGTTGGAGTTAGAATTAATTAATGGACACGTGGCAGTCTTATGTGTTTGGTTAGTCACTTATCAGTTGGTAGGTGAAAGGCTAAACAAATTTTTTTAAAAATAAAAATAAATAAATATATACATGATATTGATATGATAAAATAAGGTAGTTTTTACTTTTTATAGCACTTTTTTTCTCCTTTTATTTTAAGTTTTGTTAAAAACATTTTAAATGAGGATCTGTTATTAAGACTGTTGATTTTGGGGTGGCTAGATTTTTATTTTTTATTTTTTTCATACATATATATATGCCTAATCTCATTTGGGAATTTTCTAAAATGTGCAAAATCGTTGAAAAGTTTTACAAATTTTTATTAAATTTTATCAAAACCTTGAGGGGTTTGAAATAATTTTGTAAATTCTGAGAGAATTTTCGATGAATTAAGCACTTAATTCAATATATACAGTTGCTTCAATTAACAATATATAAAATAATTTCAGTTTTAATGAAATTTTTATTCACTTTTAATTACTTGGATTTAAAAAAAAAGAAAAGAAAAGAGTGTAGCCAGCATAAAATATAAGTTATTCTTTTGGTTATTGAAAAAGTAAAACAAAACTTAGTTAGAAACTCCAATAATCAAATTAAAATTAAAATTAATTATCTAAATTTTGTCAAATAAACTACGTTTGATTTTTGAAAGGGTCAATCAATTCGGTCCTTACACATTGAATTTTCAGCAATGTCGACAAGTTTATAAATATAACGATTCTAATTATATATATCTATACACACACACACATACGTACACATACGTGACCCCATGAATGATAGCGAGATGTTGGACTCCACGTTGTTCTACATATTATCATAAAGAAATTGGTCTCACCTAACCCCTTAATGTGACTTCACAAGATCAATTATTGGAGTTTATTTTATAAGCATATAAAAGCAAATGATTATATATATAAATCAATTATTTTTTTATATTTTTATTAACAAATTTAGATAATTTAAATAATTGATGTTAAATTTAATACATATATTTAATAGACCGTAAATACACATATTAGATTTTATATTAATTATTAAAAATATTTAAATTTAACTGGTAATGAAAAATATAAAAAAAATTATTGATCTTACTTTTATGTATGTATATGACTTGGTTATATTGAGTTGGTACAACAACTATTGACTTATGGGATGAATTTTATAATTTTTGTAAGTTAAAGTCTATAACTTAAACGCTTACATGTGTAATGTAAAAACTAAAATGCGTTATATAAAATTAAAACGGAAAAAAAAAATGCATTTGTTGGAGATCAACAACCCCACTTCTATGATCAGTTGCATCCTATTTTAAGAGATACTGAATTATTATTTGTATTTTAATAATAATTACTTGGATGAAAATGGTTAGGTAGGTAGATTAAGACAATAGAAGGAAATGGTCAAATGATAAAGCAATGTTCCATGTCTTTACTATTTATGCATGTAATCTGATGATGATGAATTAAATTTGAGACATAAGATTTAAGAGTATGTCTTGAGCTCGACTCTAACCGATTATTCGTGATTTAGATATTTCAAATTATCAAAAAAAAAAATTTATGCCTTCAAAGAAATCTCCATTTTTCAATAGGGGATAATAACATTTAAGTCCAAAAAAATTATTTTATTTAATTATATTTCCATCTTTAAATTCAGTTAAAAATTCAATAATAAAATTAGTGATATATGGTTATACCCTCAAAAAATTCGACAATTTATTAGGGTTTGCCGATCAACTTTCTCCTTGCCTTTTTGTCCTTGTGCAATATTTGAGGCAAGACCAAACAGAAAGAGAGTGAAAATAAGAAAAATTTTCTCAAATGATTCCACCATTTTTGGCACAATTTAAATTATTTGATGTTTTTTACATAATTTTCACTCCATTCCCTACCATTCTTATACCAATAATTTTCTAGTTTATAACAAACTCTATAAATTCCTAGATAGCATGGACAAACTTTGTTAGAAAAATTGATTAATGGATTTAATTTTAATAATTCATAACTTGATCTTTTAACGGGTAAAGTAATTATATAAAGTTATTGAATTTTCATGACAAAAATATAAATTTGATTTGAGTCCATGTTGGCTTAATTTGGGATATAATATTATATTATTTTTTTAAAAAAATATGTAAAATATTTTATCAAAAAAAAGAAAATTATAAATGATCATATAAATTATTTTTAAGATATATTGTGTGATTGATGCTTTTTATATCTCCATAATTTTTGTTTATTATTTATTTAATAATTTTAATTTTGAAATATAGACAAGATTGATGTTGGAAATCTAAATTTTTATACGATCGTCATACATGAAATTAGAACACAAATCATGATAAATATGTGTATCTGTCTTGCCATTGACATAGTCATCGTTGTAACTTGCAGCGTTCCAAAGATTAGGTCTTTCTTTCTATTCTCTATTTTGTTACAGTCTACTTACTCAATGGGAAGGAGGCAGAATTAGGGTTTTTAAACCCATACTTTTCTTTATATAGAGCTAGAGAGGGGACTTTGCCTAACCTAATTGGTCTTTGCTGAGCTTCCCTATCAAAGGCTTCAGTATGATCTATGGCCTACACTGATTGTCAGAACTAGCCCATTATAGACGTCTAATCCAATTTTCTTTGGATCACATAATTGGATCCACTTTACTCAATGACTATGCCATTAGCATGTTTTTAATAAAATCATAGTAATGATTAATGTAAGCCCATAAAAATCCAACATTCTCCCACTTAGGTTACATTAATCGATTTTGAAAATAAAAAATTTTATGTATTCGAAAACGACTCTCGGGCTAATTAACAAAGGAAGCATTTTATGTGACCACGTTTTAAAATATTAGTCATGAGTTTAACGTTTCAGATAATTCGATCTAATATAATATTTAGTATTGGACTATGACGATTAATGTATCTATTATTGACACATAATCAATCCAAAATCACAAATATTATCAATTAAATTGATATGGATCTTGGGACTAGCAGTATAGTAAGATATGATGTCTTGGTGTGATTATAAATAACATCATAATCTTATCGGTTCTCTTTATAGTTTCCTGTCTTTATCCTTTAGCAATAAAATAAAAAAACCATTTGACTCTAACGAGTCTATATGTTCATGATTGTTGTAAAAGTAATGGACATATTTAATCTAGCCTTAACATGCCCATATTCTTGACTTCCATTATTATTTTTGAGACTTTATATGATATTAATGGGTATATTACACAACAAACAGAATGATGATAATCATATAGTAATATAATAAACAAATTTTAATATGCATTTATTTATGAATATCCGAAAATATACATATATTCATGTACTGTCAGACTCCCACTAATTCACAGTATTTTTAAATTTTGTTTACCCATGTTTACAGCATACCGCTCAAAGGTTATGAGCTTTATATCTTTTGTTAAAATATCTAACATAGAGTCTGTTTTGATGTATTACAATATCTTTTCTTTAACTGAATTCCTTATTGTTAAGTACTTTGATTTTCAAGTACTTCGATCTATTAATACTCATGTTAATCTAGAAATAGAATGGAGCATCACTCTTATCTCAATAGATACTTGGATTGATTTATTGTCGACTTGGAATATTTGATAATCATTATACATTTATTATTATAGGTAAACTGTAATTCGGCTAAATATTAACCTTCCTTTGGATCGATCAATATCCGCATGAATCATATACTTATAACAATTTTGATATTCTAAAATAAAATTTCTGAGTTATTATCATAATAGTCTATAAACTTAGTATACATGATTAAAAAATTTGTTAGAGTTTGCTTTGGACTTTTCAAAAAATGACTCTACTTGTTAACATGATTATGTAACATAAATTGATCTTGAAGTGATTTTATATATCCACTAAAATCTCTAACTGTATACCTAAATCCTTTATACTTTGTGGATTTCTTATCACTTTCTTGATTGTAACTCAATGATCATGTCTAGAATTTGACATGTATCAACTAAATAACACTCACAGTATAATTTATATCTAGTTTAGCATAAACTTTTATATACATGGGACTAATAATTACATATATAAAATGTCAACTTTTCCTTTCAAGATCATTTTTGATACATTGATCTTATTAAATAGTCACTTTTACAACAGACACCTTTTTTAGATTTTTGCATCTATATGTTAAATCTTTTAAATCCTTGATCTATATATATATTCTCTTTTTGAGATTATTCATAAACTTTATGAGATCTACTAGAATAAATCTTAATATCTAAAATATAAGAGGCTTCTCTATAATCCTTTATGTTGAAATTTATGGTCAAGAGTTGCTTTAACTCATAAAGCAACCTTCTGCTGATTCTTATGTGATAAACTTCTATTGATCCTTATGTCGATAAACTCCTACTGATCTTTATGTGGTTACACTTATCAACATTATTTTCACCAAAAAAACTACACTTAATCTTTACATATCACTGATGAGAAACTTATTTCATCATATAAATCGATTTCTTTAACTTTCAAATTATTTATTCCTTGCTTCTTTTCTATAAATTCTTTAGGCTAAATTATATAGACCTTTTTACCTTACTTTACTATTGAGTAAGGTTGCCTTAACATCTATTTTCTCTTTATCCAAAGCCTTTTGTTAGTTGTATAGTTTTAAATCTTTCAACATTTTTATTACTTTCCCTTTTTAGTTTTGTGTACCCATTTGCAATCTATTACAATATATTGGTTTACACTCTTTAGGTCACTCAATCACTTTTCAACCTCTATTGTTTACACTATACTTTATCCCTCATAACATTCAATCAATTCATCAGAATTATGATCGATTAATCTCTTTATTATAAGCCACCAGATCAGAACCCTGATTTATCATAATCTACTCATATAATAAACACCAAAATTCTAGCCTTCCACTCCTTTAATCTCTTAATAGAGGCTTTAGGACTTATGTTATTTCTAGAATTTCTTCTTGTTTGATTGTTTGCTATAGTTGTGATTGAGTTAAGGTTACAACTTGAAAATCAAATATTTAGTGATTCAATAGTTAGTGATTCAGAGAACTTTATCTCTCATCCTTCGAAGACTTAATTGATTCATTAATTTTTCAATTATCATTATGATATAGTATATGAAGAATCTTAACCTTAATTAATTTTTTAATCCTTTTCCTAGATTTGTGACTCAACCATTTATGTCCTAGTGTCTAGGATCTTTTCTTAATTAAAGATCTCATAAGGGATAAATTAAAAGCATAAAAGAATTGAGAGAATTTATTTATTAACTAAAATTATAGCTAGTAATAATATTGGAGTCATAATCCTTATTAAAATATAATATAATTGCATCTTAAAAGAAAAACTGAAAATAAAATTTCTTCTAAGAAAAAGTACAAAAAAAATTTCTAAATAAACTATCAACTAATATCTAACTCTAATATAACTATTCCTATAAGATGAACTCTAATCCTTGCTTTATTCTTAATTTTCTCTCATTTGACTCCCTCAAATTTCTTAGTCCCTCATATTTTTCCATCCTTTACTGTATCAATTTTCAGTCAAGAATTTTAGGTTTCAACAAGGTAAACCTATACATGTTCAGATGCGACCGTAAATATGGCTTCTTAGGGATCTTTAATTTTTCTTACTCAAAAGCTGGAATGATCTTGTTCACTTCATATAACTGTCGTGTATACACGATCTCCGAATACTTTAGCATTCACGTAAGTCGAAATGATTTCAGATCTCCAATTTGTCTAGTAGTACTTATTTCTTTTTTACTTAAGTTAAGAATAGTAAAACTAATCTTTCTCCTATGTGTTGGCCTGTCGAGGATGTCTAAATTAGGTGTTTTCCTTTTTCTTACTCGTGCACTTCTAAAATTTTTTGAATCTTGAGTGCTCAAATCTAAATTTTGAGACCATACATTAATTTGACATGCCAAAAGACTTTGGGGTACTAAGATTAACTTTGATTGAAGTTGATTCGAGCTTTGAATCGGACTTAAGAACATCGGTTGGTTCAATCGAATCGAAAATAGATCAGGATCAAACTAGGATCCGATTTGGTTAGACCAAGATGCTGTGTAAACCATATCTGGATTATGCCTTTTTCCTACTTCAATAAATAAATCTCTAGCATTGACAGTCTTAGGTAGTCCTTTGAGTAAATCCTCAGTAATAGATCTCTTTATTACTAACAAACTAAGGGGATTTGCCTTTTCTCATTTCTATAATAGTATTTCTTATTATTAGTACTGTCTCTAGTGAGTGGTAATAGTGGATCTATATGTAGTGCCAAATTTATGTCCATAATTCCTAGAGCAAGCTCTATATCTTGCTTCTATTTTTTATAATTTGAATCAGTCAGGACTTCTATCAAGGTGTTATTATTATTAAACCTAAAAGAAACGGTTGAAAAATCACACCATAGTCAATTAATAATAATGGTTATTAATATTGAGACCCCATATATATCATTGCTAGCCCCCTTTTGGACAGAGCTAATAATTCTACTGGTGGTCTTTATGCATGAAGATAACAAGATATGTATATATATAATCTGAAAAATATATCCCCTTTGGGCAGATAAAATTCTCTAAATCATACATATTCGAACCAAATAAGCAATCTCAAAATTTACTCGCTTTGAACAGAAAAATTTCTTGATTACATCTCATAGTGTCTTCCATGCAAGCATTGATTCTCTTAATTACCCTTATAAGTTTTAATAATTATCTCATTTAACCATAAACTACATAATTTATTTCTTAATACCAACATCATTTTTCATAAATTTTAATTAGTCTTAGATTTTTAATGATCCTATCACTTTGATGATAACAATCAAGAAAAAGCATAATTAAAATTTTATTAAAATATAAAAAAATATCATAATTATTGAAGATTCTATGCCCTAAATCATACAATAATATAAGTTTTTCATCAAAAAACCCTAAGCTAAAATTGATGAAAACAAAAGTTCTCAACTTGACTTACCTTAGGGCTTTATTTAGACTTGTTGCAAGCTTGAAGGTGTGATGAATTTGAAGCACAAAAGCTTATACTTTCTTCACTTTGCGCCCACCTTGGCCAACATGAGAACTTGAGAGAGAGATTTGAATTTTTTGCTCAAAATTTTCAATTAATTAATGAAAACAAAATATCTTATATTTATATTAATATTTTCAATTAATTAAATCAATATTTATTTAATAAATATGATAAAATAATGAGAGCTTATGTGATACAAACAATACCATATTTCATGGATGCAACCATAACATGAGAGTGACCAATAGGCATTTTACAAAGTGGATTACATTTGGACAAATCAAAGTTATCCAAGTGTATAAATGTTAACCTTTAACCTTTTTCATATTCATTTAATTAAATCACAATTAAATCAAGTGGATAATTATGACATTAATTAACCATTTAATTAATATAATGTATTTTCATAAAATACATAAATATAGTATAATTACCATAATGCTCTTGATTACATTTACACATAAGGGTAAAATGATTATTTTATCTAAATTAAACACTTTAATTTAGATTTTACTATTTTATATTAAAATTATATTTTAATATATTTGATAATCAAAA
>JAVXUL010027009.1:0-11598 GCA_035590515.1 Trichilia minutiflora
TCAATCAATATATGTATGTAAATTTTTTATAATAAGATATAAACTAATAAGTTTAAAATAATAATTCAGATTAAATATTATTAATAATAATAATATATTTTGTAACATTTTTTAATTCTTGGGCTTGTCCATTAGCCCATAATGAAGGCCTGTCACAACTCAAATGGGTTTTACTTGACCAACTAAAAATTGGTCATGTTTTGGAACATAGATTAGTCCAAGGACAACCTATTGCTGATAGGCATCGGTTACAATTCTTGGACCGGTCCGTTAACTTCTTAACTTCTAATATTCTTTCGTCTCTTAAAATATAAGTCATTTAAAAAAGACTTGAAAATTAATTTCTTATAATTTTTATATTTAACATCATAAATTTAACAAACAGAAAAGGATGACAAGGGTTATAAATAAATTAAAAATAATTAGAAATGCCACACTTCATTTAGACACTCGTACTTTAGCATTGTGAATCAACAATCCTCACTTCAATGCCAATCATCATCATCATCATAACTTACTTGTCTTGTTGGTATCTCAACCTCAAACTTCTATGGTGGAATTTCTCTTTAAAATGATGTGATTTTATCAAAGCAATTAATTAAAAATATCCACTGACTATTTATTTGACGAATTTAAAAATATCTATCGTCAAAATTTTTAATTAAAAATAATCCATTTTATTATTTACAGACTAAAATACCCTCATCTAAAATACTTATTTTCTAAATCATCCTTTTCTTTAGTTTCTTTTTAGCTAACAAAACCCTAATTTTTTATCAAAATTTCTCAAACCACCGAAGCCACCATTTCTCTCAATCCCACCGACGACGATCACATCTCCGACAAGCTCAATTTGTAAGGTATGTGAAAATTTAATTTTACCAGATTGATTATAAATGTGAAAATGAGTATTTATTATGAATTTTTTTGAGAGAATGAGGAAGGAATTGATTCACTGTAAAATCATAGGAAGTAGGAAAAAGATGAAAGAAAGACGGAAGGTGGAAGAGGGAGAGTGTCACATGGCACTCTTTATGAAATTTTTTATTATTTTTTATTAATATTTAATAAAAAACTGAAAATAATTAAATTTTAAAAAATAGATATTAGTTTTTTATTAAATATTTATAAAATATAAAATATTAGATTTTTATTAAATATTTATAAAATTATAATATTTGTAATAACTTAATATAATATTATATAATATAATTTTATTAAATATTTATAATAATTGAATATAATGTTAAATTATTATATTATATTGGAATGTAATTAATATTAGAATTTTATTAATGAAATGATAAATATTAGAATTTCATTTGATAATTTGATGTAATAGTTAATGAAAAATTTGATTAATTAATAATATAAATAAATAAATATTTGACAAACATCTATTAATTTTCTGATTTAATATAATTAATTTTTGTAAAGAAAAAATTAATAAAAAAATAAATTATATTAAAATATAAATACTTAATGATTTCAAATTAATAACATAATTAATTATTTAATAAAATATTTATATTATTATTTAATTAACAAATTTAAGTATATTTTATTTAAAAATTTAATATGATATGTAATGGATTATTTAATCAATTAGTAATATTGAAATTTATTATTTTAAAATTACATTTATTTATTGGACAATAATATAAATATGTAATAACCTTATTATTAAACTCTCTTGAAATATAAATTAATAAATATTTAATATATTATTTTTTTAAATTGTAAATAAAAAATATAACTGAAAGCGTCAATTTAGTCTTTTGATTGGTTGACTTGTTGTAATTATACATATTTTGCAATTAATTTATTGTCATATGTGAATTGTGAATGGATTATTATTTTTCTTTCATAATTATTGAAATATAATAAATTGTTATTGATAGGTACCAATGTTTATGTTGAAAAAAACGGAGGAGAATCATGTTGAGGCTGATGTAATATCGTTGTCACATTTACATGACATTGATATGATACAGTAGAAATTAACTGCGGAGCAATTGAGACTGTTCAGACAAATATGCCTAAGTCATCTTTTTGATATATCTCCAGATCTGACTTTTTCGAGGTGCCTCATACATCATGTGCTTCAGCACGAGGTTCATACCATCGACGTTGATAACAATGAGATGGTATTTGTTGTTAAGGATAGTCTTGTGAGATTTAGTTTGAATGATTTTGCACTGATTTCTGAGTTAAAAATTGGTGCATTACCAGCTATTACATGTAATAGTGATCGATTTCGAGAGTTATTTTTTGGTGGTGCACGTGTGATCACGGTACAAATGATTAAGCAACTTTATACTGGGATTGACTTGAGCAGTATAGATACATGGATGCAGTCAAGCTATCTTTGTATTTTTTATTGGAACGTGTTATTTTAGGAAGATGATATAAATATATCTTCAGCATATCAATGCTATAGATTATTGATGATCTTGATGCGTTCAATCGATATTTTTGGGATACTGTATGTTGGACTAGGACTATTGATTCACTGCGTAAGGTATTGACGATTTATGTCACAACTAATAAGATGGAACGTACTAGGGCTCTTGCTACAACCAAGGTAAAGAAGACAATAAGAAAGGATGGTGAGACTGCACAAGCAGAGAAAGGATAGATTAATTTAGTTAGGTATAATTTGGAGGGATTCTCTATCATATTTTAGGTAAATTATAAAAAATAAATATAAATAATTTATATGTTATTATTTGGTGTGTTTTACATTCTTTCAATTACTATTATAAAATACCGAAGTTAAGTTTTGTATTAAATACTTTTAGGTTTGGATCTATGAGGTCATCTATACCCTGGAATATGAATTTGATAGAAAATTAAACGATCGTCTACCTCGTATATTATGATGACGTTCAATGCAAAAGAATACACGATCTTCACAAATTCATGAGCACATATTCGGTCCCAAAGCGATAAAGACTATTTGTATCCATATTTTGGCTTTGATTTTCTAACATAAAATTAATTTGATTATATTCTAAATTACAAGCACCTACAGTGTTGAGTGAAATAGAGGAAACTCTTGAGAAACGTCTTTAATTATATTATATCTCAGATGCCCCTTCAATGCATGTTATTACCGACACTTTTGAAGTACCTGTTATGTCCCTGAGATTATGAAAGGTTTGTCATGAATACTTAATAGAAAATTAAATTTGCTTGCATTTGTTGTATTAATCAAATAAAATTTACTTATTTTAGAGTGAGGTCATCGTCGTTTTAAGCATAGGACTTATTTTCGTGAGGATCATGTACGAGAAAAAGTGATTCATGATTCACATCAGATGTCGAGTCATTCACTGTCGAGTCCTATCCCATTCTATTCATCTCATATTCAGATTAGTAGTCAATACGATGATCATATGATGAGTCCTACATAACAAAGTCCCATGTTATTTCATTCACCTCACCTTTAGACTAACCTCCATGAGGATGCTTCTGGCTCGATTCTTACAGTTTCGAATACGGTGTCGTTCTACTCACCCCAACAACAGTCTATCCCATATTATGAAATTCTTGTGTCGAGTCTTTGTTTCTTCCCTAATTACTCTTCACCATACTCTCCGAGACCTAGGCTACCACTTGTCATGAATGATAAACTTTATAGTCTGAGATCAGATTTTAAGGCGTTTACGTAGCGTTTTGATGATCTTATCAGATGGATATAGGAGTTTGCATAGCAATTTGATAAGCATACATATCGATTAAAGGAGAGCTCATTACGTTATGAAGAGTGTTCGTGAAGACTAAAGGAGCTTGCATATCGACAAGAGGACCGTTTACTATGATTAGAAGAGTTTGCACATCGACAGGAGGATCGTTCGCGATGACTTAAGGATGCTTTTTATATTTTGATTAACGATGTTTGACGATGGATGCACTCATAAATTGCCACCGATGTTCAGATGTGTTATTTTTTTAATTTTGAATCGCATTTGTTATTGAAGTTATGGATATTGTGATAACTGGGGATTGAATAATTGTAATGCATTTGTAGAGTGCTTGTATTTTTATACAAGCAATTTTTTGTGTATATCTATATTTTAATCGAAATTCTGTCAATTTTTTTTTATTTACTAACATTGTACTTATGTTAATAACTCTAATTTATGCTAAAAATAGGAACCAGACATTCCAATTTCGGTTGATATGGATGATTTGGATATAGATAATACTGGCATCGGGGTAACTGCTATCCAAAATCTAGTTCAACGTATGGAGGCTGAACAGAGTGTTGATACGGGTAAGGATGTGGTGGAGATTGCTGTTGGTATGGTTATAAGCCGTTTTGGTCTTATATATAAATCGTTTATCCATGTTAGGTCACTGTATACCAACCCTATCAAGAAGGGTAAAGCACGAGTGACCCCTTATCAAATCAGTTTATCGGAGCCAATCCCGGATGATTTATTTAATCAATTCAATTCATGATTAGCGAACAAGGAGAATTATTTGAAAGCGACACTATACAAATAACTTTACAATGGTATAGTTAGAAGATACTGTAAGTAACTTAATGTCTTTATTTGTATTGAATATCTTGGTATATTAGTTGTCATGGGTCTTTAACTTATTTTTGTATGATTTTATGTTCCAATAGCATATAGATGGGTATCTTCACATGTTAGTAATACGCCAATTAAAGTTCAGGAGCACAGTTCTACAAGACTGGACCGTTGTTCTTACCATATTTTACGTAAGCTTAGTCAACTATTCAAATATAACATTTTTCACTTTAAATGTTAATAAAACACTTAGTGGTTGTCACTTTTTATTTATTATATAGGCGATGCTACAGATGGCATGGGTGGGATATACATCCGGACAGTTGCCATATGGTTCATTCTTTCCTGACACCGATGTGTATAGTTTTGTACAAAGGAATGGTCGATTCAAACCCTGGTCTACATATGATGTATTATATGTTCTATGGACTATAAAGTAGGAACATTAAGCTGCGTGTGCCGTTCACTTTACATGACAGCATATCATTATATACGATTTAGCTCCGGTCGACCACTCAAGACAATAAGATAAGCATTACGATGCAACCTTTGTCTGTTTTACTTGGATATATATTATGGGATACATGTTTTGCAATTACATGATACCATTCACGTTTAAATGTCTGACAGATGGTATACTCCACAGCGTGTTGAGTTGGGTGATTGTGGTGTGTTTGTTTGTATGTATATTATATATTTAGGTTTTGGCAGGATTTTTTATTTTGGTCCAGACGATGGTTCAATTCTTAGAATAAAAATAACATTTGATTTATGGTATAAGAAAATGAGATTATCATGATATTTGACGTTAATATAAACTTTATATTTCATTTAATATAGAAAATATAATTTAGAATTAAATTTTTAATGAAAAATGGTAGGTTATATAACAAATTTTTCTATTACAGATTGTTACCTATCTTTTATGAAGGGATGATTTTTTTTAAAAGGAACATATTGAGTTTGAAATCAGTTGATTTAAGATTATTAGTTGTTAAATTGAATATAAAAAGAAAAAAGAAAAAAAACAGGTTGGATTGAATTTAATTGATTTGGTCAATTGAATTCAAAATCAAAACTTTTCAGAAGAAAAAAAATGATGTACTTGGAAAACAAAATCATTCTTAAACAAGAAAAAGGTTAAATTTGCCAAATTTGTCATTATGTTGATGTGGAATTGTCACACCAAATAATATATAGACTACAGAATCGTATACCTGTGCACCAAATATCACTCATATATGTCAAAAATCACAATATATCTAATAAATTAAAATTTGAACAACAAAACAATTATTGGACATAAAGTTTGATTCAAGGTATCAAACTAGATTTACATAAACATAACTAATATCATCTCCATAATAGGATAATAATGAAATATAAATATCACATAAAACCTATTATAATAATAAAACATAAAATATAAACATAACTAACATTATCCAGAAGTAGACTAATGACCTACTATAACCTCTAAATATAATTGATTGGGAGATACACCTGTAGAAAGAACAAGAAGATAATTAAGTAATAGTATAATTGATAAGTCATGAACATAAATTTTAATAACTAAATTGTTAAAATTAAAAAGTACAAGAATGAAATTATATTAGTTGAAATATAACACATGTGTTACTTAACCCAAACCTGTCACTCCCCTTAACGAAGCGGAATGGGATTCTTGCACGTCGATCGATTATGTCCAATACTATAACAACGGGAACACATCCTCCTTACCGTATCTTCACCTTCAGAAGAAATTCGTTGTTTCCTTGGTTTACCAGTAGGCACGCGTTGTATTGGTGGATTTATATTTATTTCTCGCAATTTTGAAGGTACAATCCAATCAATCTCGTTGTCGACTAGATAAATAGGTTCTGCATATACCGCCACTAGTGTTTCGGATGTGTAAAAATTTGAGCACAAATCAATGTACGATAACCTTGCATGTCTACAAACGGTAAGAGCATGTACGCAGGGGAGTTGTTGCATATCAAACAATCGGTAACTACATCTCTTATCTTTAATGTCAACAATGTCAACCCTATTATGGTCTTTTACTTCGTACTCTCTCCTCGAAATGGGATCCACTATCATTGTACTAGACAACTCTATTTAATCATCAGTTTTCTTTTTAACCTCTTTTGTCAATTGCCCGTCTACTGCCACAGCTAACTCCCTGTGTTCATAAAACCATCTTTATAATACAAACCTTATGTATTTAGCAAGTGCTATAATAGAAAGAGATCGAGCATTTCTTAGCAACACATTCATACTCTCGACAATATTAGTTGTCATCATATCATATCGATGAGCAGAAAATGTGACATCGTCCATTTGTGAACCCCAATCTCATTCTCTAAGTAGTTGGCGGCCTTCTTATGCATTGCTCTCAGGCTGGCCATGTATTCGTTGAACTCATTCACTCGATAGATTTTTACAGCTTGAAAATATGTTTGCATGAAAGTGTTTGTTTGTCGGGCTCGCATTTTGTATTTAAACTTCACATTACCGGATATATAATAGATACAAAAACCATGAACTACATCAGGAAAGACTGTGTGGATTGCCTTCTGGATGCTATTGTGTCGATCTGAAATGAACACTAAATCTTCTATCGGGTAAATGGCTTCACGTAACTTAACAAAAAACCACTCCCACGAAGCATCATTCTCTGAATCAGCAATACCAAATGCAATTGGGAATATTTGATCATTTTCATCAAGCGCGGCAGCCAAAAATAATGTTCTCCGATATTTACCCTTCAAAAAAGTTCTATCGACAGCAATCACAGGTCTAATGTGATTATGGAATCCGCGGATACAAGAACCAAGAGCCATAAAAAAATATATGAAGTTATCTTCATCGTTCTTTTCGAAAGCAATCACTGAATGTGGATTTTTGTCTCCCAACATATGACAGTAAAGTGGGAGAGCTTTGTATGATAGGGAAGAATCTCTAGACACAAGCCTCGGTGCTTCTTTCTCACTATGCCATATCTTGGAATATGATAATTGTACTCCATATTCTCTCTGAATGTCATCACGAATATTTCTTGACGTATAAATCCTATTGACGTCGGTGAACTTGTCCTTAATTAGTTGGTCAATTAATCGAGTGTTTGCTTATCGATGAGTATCTTGCAACAGATCAGTCTGACAATTATGAATTATATATATTCCAGTTACTCTAAAGTATTCATCATTCCCAAGTTTAGTCGCACGAATACGCCATTTACATCCCTCGCCTCTACACTTTGCCCCAAAACGATCTGTAGAAGATTTACACACCTTGATTTCAAAGTGATTTTTTAATGCTATCAATCCTAATTTATCCCATAATTCCTGTTTGGTACTAAAATTTTAGCCAACGTACACATCACCATCTCTTGTACTTGATAAAGCATCACCTAACATTATTGTAGCTAATAGAATAGGAGGCAAAGATCTAATATACTAATCTGATGATAAACGTGACATTACACGAGTACTTCTGTATACATTGCCTGAATTTATATTTTCAATATTATTTTTATCTCCACCAAGGTTTGTCTCAAAGGTATGATACTCTTGCTCTTGCCCTTGCTCTCGCTCTGATTCTTGCTGTCGCTCTTGCTCTTGCTGATGATCAAAATAATCAACATTATATAACTTAACATTCTGCTGCAATTCTGCATCATTATTATTCAAATCTAATTGGCTCCTGTATTGAAATTGTGTTGGCATTACAGGAACTGTATCTCTCAATTATTACTTCCATTGGAGGACCTAAATGGTGGTACATGAACTATAGGTGAAAAGTAATATGATAAAATCTCTGTATTATTCAGGTCTAGTTTATAATACACTCCACTGTCAATTTCGATGGTGATAAACAACGGACAATAAGCCTTCATACTTGCAACATAAGTCGGATTATTGGCATACTTAAAACCTTAAAAGCTAAATTCATTATTAATATCCGCTAGAATTTGAGGCGCTAGTGTTTGAAATATTACCTTCATTATGATAATGAACTCTTCAAGATTAATATCAAATCTCTCAGACAGCATATAAATAAATTTAATGTAATTGATATTTGGATCCATACAAAAAGGTGTTGTTAATCCACCAGTATATACCTCACCACCGTCTAAGATGGGTTCCCATGAACCTCCATTTCGGATGTAATTAGTAATACTTCGTTTATAACTGAAATCATATGTATAAAAAATTGAGTTTATTAGTTTTACAGTAAATAAGGATTAAATAATATTATTATTTTTATAATTATAAAATATTTTCTTTTCTTTATTTATATTTTAGTAGAATTTATTTTATTTTTTATTTAATTTTTAAAATAAATTTTTTTAAAATTTTTTTCAAAAAATAGAGACTATATAAACTCTATTTATATTATAAATTAATTAAATAAATAAATCATTAAGTATATTATAAAATAAATGACACATTGCACTCCTGATGGCGCATTGCATTCCCGGTGGGGCGTTAGATGACGCCCTCAACGCGTCATCGGGAGTGCAATGTGTCATTGGGAGTGCAACGGGGTGCTAGATGACACACTAAGGGCGTCATTTAACTCCATCGAAAGTGTAAATTTGTACGCACCAACCACTGTCGATCTATCACATTTCTCCATTCTTTACTCCGCCGTCCAATACATAAATTTAATTCAGAAACAAATATTTTTTTGTTTAAATCATTCCATCAAAATTAATTCAACAATAAATATAATATATAATATCAATATAATAAAATAAATTTAATTCATACCTTAATAATACAAATCCTTCGAGATATTTAACTTTGAGAGATTTGAGAGAAAATTTGATTTGAGAGTTTTAGAAGATGTTATAAAAGTGATTTATGGTGAGAAATAATTTTTTTTTGGTTAAGGATATTTTGGTTTATAAATAATAAAATGAATTATTTTTTATTGATATTTTTGAAGATGGATATTTTTAAAATTTTTAAATAAATTGTAGATATTTTTAATTAATTCCCAATAATTTTTTCTTATTGAACTCTCTTCTCATTGCTTGAGCTGACAGAACTTGTTATTAAATTCCTCACATTCATTACGAAGTTTCAGATTTGACATAATATTTGTGGGACATTTAATAATTTAAATTTCTGCATCGATGATGTTTCTTTGACGATATGAAAGTGAAATCTCAATTCGATCCCGTGGCTTACATATGCGATTACTTCCAGTGTACCATGGCCAGTTAATTAAGTAATCATATAGATGAAGCTCTAATAGAATTTGGAGTTTGTCCTATCTATAAGCTAATACGTTTAATTAGGATTGCTTTGGTGTGTTATTTAGTGTTTTTATTGTATTACTCTTAAAATTGGGTAGAAATAAGACAACAATTACAAATATGCATGTTGGAATTCAAGCCTGGGTTCCTAGGAAAATTTTAAATTTCCTATTGTTTATTTTATTTTTCCAATCATAGTTTCAACAATGATCCTCATGTTACCAACAATGTGGCTTAATTAACAGAATCTATTATAGTTTATGTTATTCATTTATTCCCTTGTGTGAGTGGGTGCACTTCTTCATGATGCTAAGGATATAGTGACGGATGGGAATTCAATGATTATTATTATTTGCTATTGTTAGGTTTGCACTTTTTAATAGTCACTGATTTGTATCTTTTTTGTTTTCTCTCTTATTTTTTGTTTTGCAGGGTATATTTTTTTTAGACCGTGTAATCTGTTAGATTTTAGTCCGACTGGTAGACCAGAAAGATGACCAGCATTTGTTAGCTTAGATCTAAATTTTAGAGGGAATTTATTTATTAATTTGTTCTATCTAGCCAATGTATGTCTCGATGAGTTTGGGTATAATAGGCATGAAATGTAAGGATGATTTTTAGAGATGTTGAATGAAGCTTCAACAGATCTAAATTTTTTGGATTTGATGTGCTTTTGGCCTAGATTGGTGCTGAGCTGTATTTGTGTGGCAATGGTTTGGTAGTTTAATTTGTATGTGCAGGATGTATGCAGACAGGAAAATGATGGAAGGGAGGAAAAAATAGCCGTGTGTGAGAATAGTTCTTGGGGTTGAATTTGTATGTACAGGGGGTATATATAGAGGAAAAGGAAGAAAGAAAAAAATAGACGATGGTGGAAAACAACTGATTTTTCCTTTCGCTGTTTTTTGTTTATTTATTTTTTTGGTTATGCAGGGCGAAATTTTGCCCTTTTCTAAGGATGATTTTAATTAATTCTGGAACCTTCAGCAACGTTATTAATTGTTGGGATTTGAGGACAACGGGTAAATGAGTAACTGCAGAATAAGACAACCAGACGGAATTGGTTGGAAGTAAGGAGGTTAATCGGGATAAACGTACGATGATTATATTGTGTTAATAAAGTTTCGTTTCAATCCGATACATTTATTAATCATGTTAAAAATTTTTTATTTGAATACGATGTATTTATTAATTATGTTATTTATTTAATAATTATATTATTTATTTTTTAAATAAATAATATAACACGATACGATTAAATTATTGATTTGATTTAATTTATTCAATCTATTTAATTAATCAATATAAAATTTAATTTATTTAATTAATTATTTATTTAAATATAAATTAACTATCAAATATAAATAAATAAAATTATTATATTAAATGATTATTAATTTATATATAATTATTTTTTTAAACACGATTATTATTTTATCTAATCATGTTTTAATTGTATCTTAATCGTATTTTAAATATATTTGAGAAGAAATACAGGAGTAACGCATGGATACCCTATTAATAAGACACGTGATAGACGACCAGGTGTAAATCCAGACAATCTTCACCCCAGGTAACCCCCTCGACTCAGGGATTCCATCGTCCCAGTTGAACTTTGCCCTAGACAGCTTGCGTTCCAGGAGGATCACCGTTTCAAACATCCTTCATCTCAGGATTTTCACCGTCCCAGGTGCCAAGTAGAGCTGTCAAAACGGGTTCGGTCCGACGGGCCGACCCGTTTAACCCGTAAAATAAACGGGTTATGGTCAATAGTTTTTGACCGACGGATTA
>JAVXUL010027040.1:0-11596 GCA_035590515.1 Trichilia minutiflora
CAGGCCTACAGGGGGTATTCTGTGTGATTGAGTGCACCCTGGAGGTCTGTGGCGTCTGTCACAGGTGGGCCCTATGGATAGGGGTATGACAGCATGTCTTAGTCAATGTGCATGGGCATTGATATTTTTTGATGACCTATCTTACCCTGACTCCTCGATAATTTCTTTTATTAAATGTGGACACCCTAGCTGTCACCTCAGAAGTCCATCAGTCTACGAGCTGTCACCGCTTTGAGTTCTACAACATTAAAATTGAATTACCAGGGTTCACATGTGAGGCCATCAGTGGCTATGGGTTGGATCACTCTTGAGCAGCGAAGTTATTTATGGGATTTGAACACGTGGCACCCTTTGATCGTAAAAACGAACGATTGAGATCTGGGTCCTTATTAGTATAAAAATCGATCTTATCTCTCCCTCTTCTTCATTTTTTAACTTTTTGAGTTCTTGCTGTTGCTTCGTTGGTGCTCTGAAGGTTCCTATATTTTTCGTCTGAGTTCTTGGTGTTATTCTTCTTGTGTTTGCCTTTCTGATTTGCAAGTGCACTATTTCTCTTCGTTCTCCTTGCAAGTTTTGCTTCTTGTTTCGATTTTTGTGACTTCATAAGGTATGGCTTTTTATGTTTTTGCTGTTTCTAAAGCCTTTCTGTGAAACTTGGTTCTGGAGAGGATGGTTGATGCTCCTGGTCCGTATAATGGCTTGAGTGATTTTGGGAGTGTAGGTCAAAATTTTTCCAAAAACATGATTTTTTGGGTTTTTTGTGAGGATTTGAGTTTCCGTGGTGAGTTTTCTGTGCAGGTTGAAGATTTGAAAATGGACAAACGAGGGAATCTATTGGATGCTACCCAATCGGGGACGGAGTCTGCACAGGACCCCCTACCTGGTCATGAAGAGGGCGAGGAAGATAGAGGGGCTTCTGAGCAGGCAAGGCCGAAGGACCCAAATAAGGCTGACTGGTACCCCTCTACAATCATTGAGGCGGACCTCTACGCTTACAGGAGGCTGTTTGTCATTCCTGACCACGTGCAACTCAGGGTGTCACAAACCTATGAGGTCCCGAGTGTCCTGGCTCCTAGGGAGATGGCCATAAATGAGGAGCACCTGGTAATCGGGGCTCGACTCCCTCTGCAATGATACTTTGTCAGGATCTTTGATGCTTTCGGGATCTCTCCGTACCAGCTCGCTCTGAACAACTAGAGAATTATGAGCGGCCTGTTCATCCTAAAGGCCAGACCAAAACTGCCTGCCCCCATTCCCGACAAAGTGCTACACCTTTACATGCTTAGGAAAAGTGTCAGTCAGTACCCAGGGTGGTACTATTTATAAATTCGTCAAGGATACCAGACGAAGATCAAGAAAAATCTTTCATCCAACAAGAACTGAAGAACCACTGGTTCATTGCCAATGGGGATTGGACTGGACTACCTCAGGGCCCAATACTTTTTACCTTTGAAGAGATAGGTATCACCTCAAATATCTAAACCCTTTGTTGAATGCCTTACTTTAGCAAAGCAATTTACTGACCAATCTTTTGATACAGAGGTAGGAAGAGATCAGCCTGATATCCCAGCTAACATGGCAGGATTGTTGCTATATCTGTCTGCCACGGATGTTGGGTAACTTTTAAGCGGGGAGAGCCTCGTAAGCTCATGGCTAGTACCTCGAGCTGTAACAAAAAGTAAGCTCTCGAAAGCCAGGGCCTTTGTGAGTGAGGGTAAGTCTTTCTTGTTACCGACTTTAATAAATTCTTGAAAAGTCATTCTTGACCAGGATCTTGGATCACTTGTAGCTACTGGGGTAAAAAGATCATCGTTGGACGGGAAGCAAAGGGTGGCTGACGTCATGAAGGGGTTACTTTTTGAGGGGGGATTCAAAGTAACCCTGGTCACCGATGCTCAGGCTAAGGTCCCTGGAGACAAGGAAAAAGTGCTCATAAAAGGAGATCCCAAAAAGGCTAAAAAGAGAGGCAAGAAAATAGAGCGCCCAAAGGAGAAGGGCATACTGATTTAGGAGTGGAATAAGGAGGAGGAAGAGAGGCGTCCTCGAGGGGGCGATCCTCCTCAGGCCAGAGATAAAGACAAAAGGTCGATGGTCTATGACCAAGTTGAGAGGAGGACAAAAAGGAGAACTGATAGTTCCTATCCTCCTCCCCCCTAGCAAGTACACAAACAAAGATTCCCAGCCGAGAAGAAGGCGCTTCAATCCCCCAATGATAGAATCGGGGACAAAAAAAACTCCTAGGCAGAACCAAGGGAGCTAGCCTAATTATGAATGAACGGAGAACTGAGACTAAGCCCTCAAAACAAATGTAAATAATAATGGGGGTTAGGTCCAAAAAATCATCAACCCAATTGACAAGAATGCAGATGACGTACCCCATTTCTTCCCCCCTCCAAAGGATGGGGATGCGGAGTAGGATGAACTTCAGTGGGAGGATTTGATTGAGGGCAAGAGGGAGCATTTTGATTATCTCCTTCAATTGTTAAATGGGGTGAGAGAGGTGATCTCTCCCTAGAGGGTCGAATCTATGTCCGACGTATCTCCCTTACAAGCCTTGGGTAGTCTAAGCATGTACACTAGTAAGTTCTTATGCCTCTAGTCTTTTATATCTAATAAGGATCGTTCCATTTCCTTCCTGATATACTGACTTATCTGGTTCTCTTTATGCATAATGCATTACTATTGGATCTCTTCATGGAAGATTTCCAGAATACCATAAAAGTCCGGGACTGGGCATTCAAGTCGATCAAGAAATTGGAGAAACGGGCCTAAAAAAAATTAAACACCATCCGTCAGGAGGTGAATTAGGAGAAGGCTGAATTAGAGGCTAGTGTCTCCGCTTTAGAGGGCGAAAGGTCCCAATGGGTTGAAGAGAGGCAAAGCTAACCTCCAAACTCTCATCTACTGAGGCCTTAGCCCAAGCGCTGACAATAGATAATGATCGTCTTCAAGGGGAGAGGGAGGAGTCTCATGGGCAAGCACAATGAGCTGTCTGATCTCTATAGATCGCTTAAGTCAGATGAGGAGCACCTAAAGGAGAAGTTGATCTCCAGCATCGATGAGTGTAATACACTGTTGGAGGAGCATAACTCTCTGGAGAAGGAGTTAAAAAAGGCGCACGGGTCCTTGAAAGCACTAAAAAAGGAGAAAGAAGAGATTTTGGCTTAGTTGGAGTCCTGCTACGATCAGGGGGTGGACGATGATCTGGGCCTAATGAGCCATCTCTTCCTTCAAGAATACCCCTACTTGGATCTCGGGTGGTTATTCAGCTAACTAGATCGGGAAGTTCTAGGGGCTTCAAGTTCATGCGCTAAAGATGCTCCTCCTGAGACCACAAAGCCAAATGTTGACCTGGCTACAAATGAGAAGGAGGGGAGGAACGATCAGGGTCGATCAATTAAAGATCTCTCTTCTGAGGCAGTTAGGACAGGAGGTTATTAGGAGCAAACGACAGGCGATCAAGATCTTCCCATAGAGATTTCCTCCGGTGAAGAAGAGGAAGACCTCTTCCTCAAGTATCCTTGACCAGTCCCCAGTATTTCTCGGCCCTATTTTTGTTGTTATAACTATATAATCTTTTGTAGTTAGCCATTCAAGAGCAAATATATACTAACACTTTTGTACTTGTATACTCGAAGTGAATAAACAAAGATTTTTTTTTTCATTCCTACTTGTTTGCTTTAATTCTGGCTATGCATAAATTCCCTTGAAACTAAGTACTTATGAAATAAATTACTCTGAATCGGTGAGATGTCTTTCAGCCAGGATGTAGCTGGTATTCCAGGAAAGATTGGGCATGCTTAAAACCTAACTAAGAGACATATAAGAAAAAAGTTCCTGACTAGTGCTATCCTTAGGGCTCGACAAGTGTGAAGAGATTTTAACTTCAACACTAGGAGATAACATTAATGTGAGCAAGGCTTAGAATGCCTGACTCAGTACATGTCTTAGACTCTCAGAATACTTCACACGAAGAGGAGGCTTATACTGCCTGATATAGTTCAGAGACTAAGACTAGTGTGAGGGGATTTTAGGGCACGAAGGTCAACCACAACACTAGGAGTAAAGAAGAATGTGGGCTAGGGCTTAGGATATCTGATCCTATGTCACATCTTAGGCTCTTAGTATACCTGATATGATATGGGGACTTATATGGTTTGACACGGGTCAATGACTCAAACTAGTGTTAGGGGATTTTAGAGCTTAAAGGCTAATCAAAACACAAAGAGTAAAGGCAAATGTGGGTTAGGGCTTGGGACGCTCGATCCTGTACCAGGTCTTAAGCTCTCAGTCTGCCTAACATAGTGTGAAAACTTACACAATCTGACGCGAATCAAGAACTCAAACTAGTGTTAGGGGATTTTAGGGCTCAAAGGCTATCCGTAACACTAGAAGTAGAGACGGATACGAGTCAGGGCTTAGGACGCTTGGTCTCATGTCAAGTGTTAGGCTCTTAGTCTGTCTGATATAATACAGGGACTTACACAGCCTGATGCGGATCAAGAACTCAAACTAGTATTAAGGAATTTTAAGGTTTAAAGACCAACCGTAACACTAGAAGTAAAGAAAAATGTAGGCCAAGACTTAGGATACCTGATCCCGTGGTAGATTTTAGGCTCGTAGTCTGTCTGATATAGTGCAGAAACTTATATGGCCTGACACGGGTCAAGGACTCAAACTAGTGTTAGGGGATTTTAGAGCTTAAAGGCCAACCGTAACACTAAGTGTAGGGGCGGACGTGGGTCAGGGCTTGGGATGCCTGATCTTGTGTCAGATCTTAGGCTCTCAGTCTGTCTAACACGATATAGAAAATTACACGACCTAACGCGGATCAAGAACTCAAACTAGTGTTAGGGGATTTTAGGGCTCAAAGGCTAACCGTAACATTAGAAGTAAAGGCGGACACGGGTCAAGGCTTAGGACGCCCAATCTCGTGCTAGGTTTTAGGCTCTTAGTCTTTCTGATATGGTGAGGAGACTTACACATCTTGACACGGGTCAAGGACTAAAACTAGTTGTAGGGGATTTTAGGGCTCAAAGACCAACCGTAACACTAAGAGTAGAGGCGAACATGGGTTAGGGCTTAGGACGTCCGATCTCGTGTTAGGTCTTAGGCTTTTAGTCTACCTGACATGTGCGAGGATTTCATGGCCTGATGCGGGTCAAGGACTCAAACTAGTATTAAGGGATTTTTAGAGATCTAAGGCCAACTTTAACACTAGAAGTAAAGACGAACGCGGGTCAAGACATAGAACGCCCGATTATGTGTTAGATCTTAGGCTCTCAGTCTGCCTGACACGGTGTAGGGACTTACATGGCCTAACGTGGTCAAGAACTCAACTAGTGTTAAGGGATTTTAGGACTCAAAGGCCAACTATAATACTAGGAGTATAGACGAACGTGGGTAAGGGCTTAGGATGCCCAGTCCTGTGTCAGGTCTTAGGCTCTCAGTCTATCTAACACGGTGTGGGGACTTACATAGCCTAACGTGGGTCAAGGACTCAAACTAGTGTTAGGGGATTTTAGGGCTCAAAGGCCAATCGTAACACTAGGAGTAGAGACGGATGCAGTAAAGGCTTAGGATATCCGATCCCATGCCAGGTCTTAGGCTCTTAGTCTGCCTGACACGATGTAGGAACTTACACGATCTGACGTGGGTTAAGGACTCAAACTAGTATTAGGAGATTTTAGGGCTCAAAGGTCAACAGTAACACTAGGAATAGAGGCGGACGTCGATCAAGGCTTAGGACACCCGATACCGTGTTAGGTCTTAAGCTGTATAATGCTTCTTTGCATGTAATTAAAACACGATAATTTTATTAGATAGTGTTTGGATATATTACAAGTGAAGCATCCTGAGGGGAGACTTATCTCAGGGATAGTATTTTTTTAGCATCTCAACATCACATGACTTATTTAGGATACTGTCGTCTGGCCTTACCAATTTGTGTGTCCATAGTCTGACTACTCTAATTACTTGATAGGGACCTTCCCAGTTAGTACCTAAAGATCCCTCGACTACCACTCTTGTATTCAGAGTGACCCTTTTGAGAACAAGATCTCTTTTTCTGAAGGATCGAGGTTTAACTTTTCTACTGTAAGTATGAGAGACTCTTTGCTGATAGGCAGTCAAGCATATCAGAGTACAGTCTTTCACTTTCTCACACAAATCAAGTTCAAAGTGCATGACTTGCTGGTTTCCTTCTTCATCAAAGTGGAGGGTGCAAAAATTAGGGATATCCATCTCAATAGGACAGCCTCAAATCTATAGGTCAACAGGTAAAGTGTTTCTCCTGTGACAGTTTTCATCGTTGTCCTATATACTCATAGGATTTTCAGAAGCTCGTCTATCCAGGCTCTCTTCCTCTTTCCCAACTTTTTCTTTAACAACTTCTTGATTATTTAATTAGCTGTTTTCACTTGCCTATTTACTTTGGGTTGGGTAGGAGAGGCGAGCTTAAGGTCAATGTTCCATTCTCGAGAAAAATCTTTCAATTCTCTATTATTAAATTGCTTCCTGTTATCAGCGATCAGTACGTTAGAGATGTCATGTCTGTAGAGGATGTTTTTACAAATGAAGGCAATCGTTCTTGTCGGGAGGGAGTAGCCCTTCCTCTCCATAAGGATCATCTTTGGGATGTCTTCCGTGAATGCTGAGATGAACTTTGACAATGCATCGGCTCGAAGGTTCTCAGATCGAGGAATTCTCTATAGTTTCACCTTAGTGAATTTATTGATTAACTCTTGGGCTCTTGAAAGGTAAACCCTTGTGTTCTCTTCCCGACTTGGTAAGTACCATTCATATGGTTTACCAAGAGTTAGGAGTCACTATTGACTATGAGAACTCATACTCCGATTTCTAATGCTGTCCTTAACCCTGTCAATAAAGCTTCATATTCTACTTCGTTATTAGTAATAGGAAAGGAAAATCTAAGAGCATACATAACATTTTCTCCTTCGAGGCTGACTAGGATGATATCTGCTCTGCCTTTGCTGATGCATATTGACCCATCGATAGATAGATTCCACAAAGGAGGGATTCCAAAATCGGGCTAGTTTACTCCCATTTTGTCTGATCAATTTTTATCTTGATGTGAGATTGTCAGGATTTTCTCAATCGCGTGCTCAGCAATGAAGTCTGCCAGGGCCTATCCCTTGATAGTTTTGTGAGATTGAAACTTGATGTCAAACTTACTGAGCTCTATCGACCACTTGACCAACCTTTTTGACAGGTTAAGTCGATGAAGAATATGTCTGAGAAACTAGTCAGTAAGCACAGTTATTTATAGGCCTGAAAGTAAGGGCATAATTTTTTGACTGCTACAACGAGTCAGGTGTCGCATACTGGATCTTGGCATTCAACAACGCCTTACCGGTGTAGTAAATAGGCCTCTGTACTTTTTGATGATCTTCGTTTACCAGCATCGAACTGACAGCGTACTAGCTGACCATGAGGTAGAGGTACAACGTCTCATTTGACAAAGGGTTGACCAAATACGGGACTGATGCTAAGTAAACCTTGAGTTGTTGAAATGATCTTTCACACTTTTCGTCCTATTTCATACCCTTGCCTTTTTTTACGGCCCAGAAAAAAGGGAAACACTTGTCAATGAACTTAAAGATAAAGCGATTGAGGGCTGTTAACCTTCCAGTCAGGCTCTATAACTCCTTCAAGGTCCTGGGAGTTCTCAGGTCTATTATGACTCAAACCTTTGTCGGGTTAGCCTTCATCCTTCGTTCACTGATCATGAAGCCCAAAAACTTTTTGGACTTGACACCGAATACATACATTTTGAGATTGAGCCTCAAGTTATATTCTTTGAGGAAGGAGAAGGCTTGCTCTAGATGAAGAGTATGATCCTTGACCTTGATGAATTTTTCAATCATGTCATCCACATAGACCTCTATGAAACGTCTAATTAATGGCTTGAACACTTTATTTACAAGCCTCTGAAAAGTAGCTATGACATTCTTTAACTTGAAGGGCATCACCTTGTAACAATTAAACCCTTAATTTGTAATGAAGGCTATCTTATCTTAGTCAGAAAGATGTACAGGTATCTGATTGTATCCCAAGAAAGAGTCCATGAAGCTCAATAATTTATGTTTGATAGTGGAGTCTACCAACTGATCGATTCGAGACAGGGAAAAACTATTTTTAGGTCAGGCTAGACAAGGAAAAACTATCTTTAGGTCAGGCTTTGTTGAGGTCAATGAAATCAATGCACATCCGCTAGCTTTCATTGGCTCTCATAACCATTATCACATTTGCCAACCAGTCGGGGTACTTAATTTCCCTGATAAACCCCGCCTTGAGCAGTATATCTACTTTTGCCTGGATGACTTTCTACCTTTTTGTGTTAAAGACCCTTCTCTTTTATCAAACTGGCTTATGGACGAGATTAATGTCCAAACGGTGGGTCATAACATGTGCATCTATCCCTAGCATATCCTCGTGGCTCCAAGCGAATACATCCTTGTTTTCCTCTAAGGTCGTAATCGCTGGCTACTTTAAATCAGCTGACTACCCACTCGAATCATTTTGTCAGAGTACCACCCATCAATCACCATACTTTTTAAGATCTCCACTGGTTCTAAAATTGGACCTCAGGGTATGCCTCATATTATAGTGTCATCAGAGGAGGAAGATGTCACCTGTATATCAGTCATCTCAGTGTCTACAGAGGCTGGTATCTCTTGCTCCCTAGTAATTATTTTCAAAGGCTCTTGCTAGATGAAGTATGTTTTTTGAGCAGAGATAGTGAAACAAGATCTCGCTTCCCTTTGATTTCCTCTGACAATTCTGATTCCGTCTTCAGCTCTAAATTTCAACTTAAAGTAGTGCACGCTTTTCGCCGTTTTGGTGTTTCAGAGGAAAGGTCTCCCCAGGATAACAGAGTAGAGGATCTTTAGATCTACTACCTAAAAGCGTACCATGATAGTTTGTTGATAGGGCTTATCACCCATAGTCACGGGCAACTGTACTGATCCTAGGGGAACAATGCAAGAATCCCCGAATTCATATAAAGCCGAGTCATCCTGGGATAACTCCAGATCCTTTATGCCCAGGGAGTCCAGGGTATCTTTGAAGATGATGTCCGCTAAACTTCTTGTGTTAACCAAAATCTAAATGACTTGCTTGGATACTGTCTCCATGGCCACTACTAATGCGTCATCATGCGGGTAGTGAACTCCAACTTTATCTTCATCAGTAAACATAATAGGGATGGTAATAATCCTTGGCTTTTTATCAACACGTATGCTCATCACATGCATATTCGACGGATGACTGGACAGGGAGTAGCGCACATGATTCTTGTACATGTTATTTGACAGTCCTACCATGGTAGGTCCTCTTAAGATAACTAGAATGCCTTGGTTAGGTGTCGGGGACTTATCATCCTCGAGATGTTATCCCACACACCGGGGGTATTCTACTGATAATTCATAATATAATGGGTGAGATAGTTATTCTTGATAAGTACCTCAATCTGAGCTCGTAGGTCATCATATTGATCCGTAGTATGATCCTTCTTCCCGTGATATTCACAAAATTTTTTTCTATTCTTCTTAGGCACTTTGACCTTTATATTTCAGGGTTGGGGTGCCAACAATCATCCATACTGAGCATCATCGTACACTTCGGACAAAGGGCTCTAAAGGGCGTGATGCTGTGAGTGGTTACCTGAGCCAGCCTCCATGGGTGATCTCTCCTCTGTTGAAATCTGGGGGGCTTCTCATCCCTTCTTGTTTCACGGAGAGGCCTTCTCTGACCTCTGTCTCTTTTGTCACGCCCAGGGTTCCCATAATGGTCAACTTTCTCCCTTTTTTGAGCACTTGGGTGTTATTCCCTCCTGGTCGCGGTGGCCTGACCTTCCTCTTTCAACCTTAGGAGCATTTCTCCTTTTATCTCAATTTCATCAAGCAGCTCGCTTCGAGTTGTCTCATAAGAATCCACTGTCCGTCAGTGGATAGCATACTAGGCCCTTTCCATCCTTAGCCCCTCTTCAAATCTTTCAATGCCAGAGGGTGGTGGTATGCACCCAACTCCATAACTTCCTCATGGTACCTTCTTACAAAATTTTTCAATGTCTCTTCAAGGTCCTGACGCACTGACAGCAGAGTGCTCAGGTTACGACTCATTGTTATACCTTCCCGAAATTCATTTTCAAAGGTCATTACCAACTGAGTGAAACTATCGATACAGGCTGGCGATAAATTCTTATACCAGCGTCGGTCAGGTCCTTTCAATGTTAATGGAAAGGGCTGACACATCTGCTGGTCAGTCAGTCCCTGGACCAACATCATTTCTCAAAATGTGTTCAAGTGTAAGGAGGGATCGAATTTTTCAATATAAGGGGCAGCTATGATATTTTAAACTTCTTAAAAAGACGAAGCTTCAGGATTTCCTCAATGAAATGAGAGGTGAATGTAGAAAAACTAACATTGTCAACTCTTAAGTTCTTTCCCAATTCGACTCCCCCTTTGACCTTCAGTTCGTATAGTATCTTCTAAACACATTCGTTTACCTCTTTTTTGTTAACGACTGCGGCAACTTTCTTCTTTCGAGTATACTTTTTATTAAGATAAAGTCTTATATCCGTGAAAGCCAGACTGTTCCTCGTCTTAGTCCCACTTACTGCATCTTAATATCTATCGTCGTCCCCCTTTCTCCTATCATGCCCTTCATATATTTTAAAAGGAGTGTTGAGGTCTGGGAAGGCAGGAGGTTCCTCTACTACTCTTTCAGTCACCTTAGCCTTTCTCTTCTATGGAGTAGTCAGTCGGGTGCCAGGCACCCGACCTTTGATCTCGATTGATTTTTTTATAGTATCACTGTCGACTGAAACTCGACTTTCCCGTCTTTCTGAAGGGGTTGGTACTCTCATCTCTCTCGGACGTACAGACTCTCCTGCCATCCATTGTCTAATTTTTATAAGCTCCCTTTTCAGTCTGTCTGCCCTGTTTACTATTAGTTTAGTTAGGTGGTTATTTTCTAGTCGGATCCACCAAAGGTAGGAAGGATAGCACATTCCTCATGTTCAAACAGAGCCCTTTCACCACCACGTGTAGTACTTTTACTAGAATTAGATTCCTTCGTTCTCCTTCTCCATTCTCCCATTTTTTTGAAACTTAAAATACCACAAAGTTTTTTTGGTTGCTTTCACTTCTTTCTTTCTCGCTGAATGATTTTGTAAGTGGCTTTTCGTTAGTTTTTCATAGATGGCGCCAACTATTGAGGTGTGAATATGAATTTGATTGTAGTGTCATCGGATCCTCATCGAAGATGATTGATGGCCGAATCCTTGCTTGTAGAGCTTCAACTCTAAGCTCCTGCAAGACAATAACACACTAGAAGTAACATCGGGTGTATTTCCTGATGAAAAAACTTTGATGCCTAAGTCAGGGAATAAAAAAAAAAGAAAGGCAATGAAAGCTTAAGTAATAAGTAAACACAAAGTAAAAGGAAAATAAAAATTCAACCCCTTTGCTGCTGATTTTACTTGCTTATATAGAACTCTTAGGATGTGAGTAAAGTGACTTGGTATCAGAGAATAGGAATGATGGGATGCTCTACCTTGAGACAATGTGCCAAC
>JAVXUL010027081.1:0-11595 GCA_035590515.1 Trichilia minutiflora
GGAGAACAGTTGTAGTCTTGTGAATTCTCAGTTGGTAATTGCTGGATGCCTGGCGGGCAGTTCATCTGAGATGCCTCAGTCAGGAACTGAGATTGAGCAGAATGCCTCATGTGTGCCTTGTGAAAATGGTGAATTGCTGGATTTGGTTTATCCTACAGGCAATACAGAGACTGAACAAAGCGGATTAGCCAATTCAAGTGAGCCAAAACTTGACACTTGCAGGAATCATTTGCCAACATCTATTGAAGAATTGGTATAGCCCTATTTTCTCTACTTCCCCGCTGGAATGTCACTATCATAAGTAAATTTAATGCAGTCTGTTTACTAAAAGTGGATTTTATTTCTAGGAATTTAGTTTTGATGATGTAACCTGAACTTTTCAGAATGTTTGCATACCTGTAATGTGGTTTCTTCTCACACAAATTTATTTCCCTGTTGGAGTTTTTTGGGTAATTCAAATTTTTAGACACAGATTTATGAGCTGAATATGCTGTGGTTTTATTTATTCATGGTTATGATTTTTCTATTAATATTGACAAAAATGAGGATAAAGTCTCATTTTAAAATGATTCCTGTGGACTACACTCATGTTATCAATTTAAACTCTATTAATTTTTTACACTGGACTTGATGAAATCATTTATTCTCTTGCCATGGAAGTGACTAATTTTATGATCATGCACTTGCTAAGAGTTATCACTGTTGGAACAAAGGCGATCTGTTGGTTTATTAGTATTTACTTTATTTTATTTTTTTAAATAAATTACATATACATATCTCCCAAGGTTGTAAAATCACCACATCAACAGTAAGTGTTCTTACAGTAAATGTTGGTCATTGGCTGTCCATGTGACTCCATCATTCCCCAACTGTTTAAACAGTTAATAATATCGTTCTGGTTACAGTTTAATTTTTAAGGTATAGTGGTCACAAATTGATGGCTCCTGTGTGACTCAGTAGTTGCAGTGGTGTATTTACTTCTCTGTTTCATTTTGTTGTTATTTTCTTCTCAATTGTTATGATTGTTGCAGAAATTCACTTTGGTATGAAATTGGTGTTTCACAAGCCCCCATGTTGTTATGAGATTACTTGATATATGTATTTTGTTACTGATCATCTGAAATATCTGATGTATATACTCTGTGAAACTTATATATGACATGTACATCAGGAAACAGCCTAGGCAGCTGACCTACTCTTTGTACAGGTGATGAATTGTTTATAATTTCATATGTAGAAAATCTTTTTCTCTTGGCATGATCTGCTTCCTTTATATTTCTTTCCTTGTGCTTCCTATTCAACACCCCCTGCCCATTTCCTCATTAAACAAAGAGGAAGCAAAAACGATTAGCAGGTTAACGGATTATCGGGAACAGTTTTAGATATTTTTAATACAAAAATTAATTCAGTAGTTTGGTTTCTCTATTATCCAATATTTTGGTCCAAAGAATCTACATGTGTATAGAATTTGTTGTCAGTATATTCTCTGTTACCGCTGATTTGCATTTATGTTATGCTGTTTGCAGGAAAGGGACAAAGTTATTGAAGTAGGGGAGGACTCAGAGTAATTTTTCTTCTATATGAAAATCCATGCTCTTCCTTTTTTCTTTCTTGTGGTGATCTGATCGTATATACTTATATTTGCACTCTCAGATCCTCACAATTTAATGGTTCATTTGAGAAGACTTGTTCAAGTGTTGATAATAGAGAATCTAGTAAAGAACTTGTTAGAAAGAGGCCTCGTGTAGAGAATGAGGATCAAACTGCACGCAGCAGACCTGATGCAAAGATTTTAAGGAGCTTAAAGCATCTTGCTGCCAAGGTACTTCCTAGAAGGTCCACGCGGCTGGTCTCTAAGGTTCTTTCTTGAACTTCGCTCTAGTTATGTGATTGTGCATATGATATCATCTATATTGGTTTAAACATTTAAACCATGGACTATAAAGATGCAATAAGAACAGATTGTTTGAGAAGTTGCAATTGAGTGTTTCCTTATGTAAATGTTAGGTTCAATGACATGTAATTTTTATAAATTGCTTTAGGGTCTATGACATAATTTCAATTAATTGCTCCCTGCATTGATTTCTGTGATTCCTGAATCCGTTATCTTGTGAATATAATTGGATAGTGAAAATCCAAGGGTAACTAAGAGCTGAAAACTTAAGAGTGCATTGAAATCTCATGCCTGCATATGAGGAAATCTTGGATTAGTCTAAAGCTGCATTAAAGTTAGGCCTTTTGACTATGCAACTACATTTGGAGTTGATATTTTGAGTGTTGAATTTGGGCACATTGGATATTAGTATGTTCTTCTGAACTTTACCTTTACATGTGCTCTAGTTCAACTGTTCAAGTTTTGCAATTTACATCTTTTTTTTTTTTTTCTTCTATCTCTCTCTGGTGGTTTTGTGAAAACATGATCATCTCTGCCTGCTGCTGCTACCTCAGTCTAAGATCCCAGTTATATGTGTTTCTTTGTTAATACCCACTGATGTTGCAATCCTAAGCGGTTAGTCTAGTGGTCTGGCCTGTGATTAATTCCCACTTGATCTGCAATTCCTCAGGGTCACCTACTTGTTAAAATGCCATGAGTTCCCTAGTTCGCAAAGATTTAAATATTTGGCGGGAGTTTCAAACTCAAATTTGATAACTGCAGGTTTGGAGGATTTAGATCATCAACAAAAAATGGTAAAGTTTTGTACTTCTACTAGCGGTAGATTGTGAAGAGGCGAACTGCCTGACAAACCGAGTGTGAGTGGCACAACATGATACAAATAGGAAAAGCCCATGACTAGCTTTAGATTTCATTTGTCTTTTATTTCTTAAAGAAGTCAGTGTATGAAACTTCTTTTTTGGAGTTTCAAGGTATGACCTGTTAAATGGAATTGTAAGCTTGTGACGCTTTGCTTTTGAGTCTTTATTGATGCAATTGAGAAAATATCTGGCAGCCGTAAAAGCTTTATCTATCTATCTTTTTGGTTTGACTTGAAGATTGAAAAGTAGGACTGGCACCCACCTGTATCAGTTCAGATGAATGAGACCTATAATTTAAAGTTTTTTTATTACCTTGAAACTTTTTCCTTTGATGTTCTACCTCTTTGGTCTGAAATTTTTTATCTATCTCTGATTGTATTACGGCTTTTGTTTGAATGATATTATCATAGCACAAGGTTATATCTGTTAGAGTTCAATGTTATTGATTGCGCTCTCTTTGTCAACTTAAACTTTTAGTTCAGGTAGTTAAATTGATATCAGAGGCAGTTTGATGTCTTCTTTATGATCTCTTTGAGAAGACTTGTTTGTGAAATTCATGCATATATTGTAATATCCCTGAATTTTTTAATTGTACGCTCTAATTGGCCTATGCTATACCCATTTACATCTATTTTTTTTGCATCATATGAGCCCCCAGCCTAGCTCTTGCTTTCACATTTTTTCTCAATAATTGTTATTTCATTCTCCAGTGAGTCAGTGCCCTGCATACGAGGGACAAAGTTGAGTGGCATTGAGCGATGTAATGTCTCAATTATTCCAATGGTGGAGTACATACAGTAAGTGTGATGATTCCGATATGAACAAAATTCTTTCTGCATAACATTCGAAATGAATGTGTTCTAGTCACTGTATCTGAGTCTAGTATAGGACTACCAGTGATTCAGTAGAATATGGAAAATTTCAATTCTCAACTACTTGTGCTTGGCCAATCTCCCAATCATACAAATTGAAACCCTCAGTATTGATATTCTTTTTTATAATCCTCTCTGATATATGCTGCAGGTTGCTACATTTTTTAACAACTATAGTCAGAGACAATAAAATTACAAGGTATTCTTCCAAGTTGATTTGTTTAATTCCCTACAATTTTTATTCTCTGTTGGTCATTGTTAGAGCTAGTTAATCCCAATTTTAAGAAAATATATACAAGAATAGTGTTGTTCTTGTAGATCTATATTCATCTGGGTTTTATTGTCTGTAAATTTTATTTGATGTAATGTTTGATAAGACTATTTAGCATGTAGTATGGACAACTTCTAACATCTGTGCTCTGAATTTGTATTCGGGCAAATTTCTAATCAGTGGATTTAATTATATAAATTTCGGATATCAATTTTAAATATTCATACCAAAAACACCATTTATTGAATGTCAAGGTTGACTGACTTTAGAGATATAATTATTATAAAATTAAATTAAAGGGTGAAATTATTTTATGTGAAATATAAATGGTGTTTACAGGTGTGGATCCAAGATTTTGTAATAGGTTGAGTTAAATTAAATATTTAATTTAATATAAATAATGATAATAAAAAAATTTATATTTAAAAAAGTAAATATACAATTAATGAAAATAATTTTATAAGTATTATCTTTTAAAATATATTTTTAAATAAAAAATTAAAATTAAAAATACAATATTATAAAAAATAAATATATAATGTAAATATAAAATCTACTACTAAAGTTATATCTTACGGGACTTTAAATGATGGAGTTCATAAAGTATGTAGGTTTCGTCAACAGTGATAAAGGTGTTTTTATCTTAATTATGTAATCGTGTTATTACAAAAATAAAAATAGAATTATAATTTTTTAAACTTATTTATATATAATAAGATTTTTATAATTTTAAAATATTAATTATAGTATTTTAATTAGCTCAAATTAAATTTATAATTTTTGACATTAACAATATTATCTAAAAAATTATAATTAAATTTTAAATCAAATTTATAAAACAAAAGGTTTATAACATAACATGGAAAATGATAGTATAATTAATTAATTATATATTAATAAATTTATTTTTAAGTCAATCATTTAATATATTAATATAATATTTATGATTAAGTTCTTTAAAATTTAATAAAATAATAAATATATATTTTTATTATTCTTTAAATTAGGCTTTATATTTGAATAAAAACAATAATTAATATTGGGATCTATATGTTATAATTAATTAATTATTATATTATTATATTATTTTTTAAGTTTAAGGGATATATCTATAATTATCCATCACAATAAATTTTTTGGGGGTTCAGGGCTGGTTATTGCCCGCGCCTAGACCCTGAGTAGGTTCGCTTCTGGGTGTTTACTAAAATACCAGACACTCTTACCTGGAACAAAAATATTAAAATTTCAAAATTTCAAAGGATACATAAATTCTATCCACGTGCTTCTAAAATGTGCCCAAATTTGAAAATCTTGATATAAAATTTAAAAAGAAATTAAAATGTACATCATGTCTTATAAAACCTAATAGCAAACTCTGAAAACTAACTTGAAATTAAGTAGATGTAAGATTAAATTTAAGAATATTTTGATAGTTAAATTATTACAACTGTTCTATTACAGTCAAACCTCTTATGTTATATTGCTTTGCATTTGTAAGATCTTCTTTTACAAGATATATTACTTAGAAAGTCAGTAACAAAATATTTAACAATTTTTTTTTTAATTTTTATTTTTTCGCATTGATATTTTTAGTATTTATTTTATAAGTATTTTGTTATGGGTTGCATGCAATCTTTGACCCATTTTCGTCAAATCTAATGGGCCAAGGGATTGGGGATAAACTCTAGTGGACCATGATCATGATCATTACTAAATCGATCATTTTAACTTCACAAACAAGTCTATTAAATATGGACCACAAATTTTCTATTATTTTATTACACACATATATATATAAATTTCTAATTTTACTGGTTTAAAAAATATCCTTAAACTTTATGTTTTTTCATTTTGTTTTGAAAATATCTTTCTAACAATTTTGATTTTAGTAATTTCATAATGTTATTAACTTTTTGTCTAACGATTTCTAAACATACCCTAATTCTATCAAAATTCAAAAGAAAATTGAAAACAAAATATATTCATAAAATAAGTTGAAGGTGGCTCAGGGAAAACTCCTTTGAACTCTTTGTCGGCAAACAATTTAAAAATTTTACATGACCTTTCACTGCGGTTGCAAATATTTACACCAGTTAAAATCATAAATGATAAGGGAAAAAGAAAATTGTATATGTTTGGAAAGAGAAACGAAAGCTAACTGAGCTAGGGAACATTTTTAATGCTGACCTAGAGGTTAGGGAGGTTATCTTGACAATAGAAGGAACACTTAAACGATTATTTTACTTTGATTCAAAAGTTAGGATGATTAATAAACTATGATAAAAAAAAAATTTATCCTAATTTAAAAGGTCAAGAGGATTAATAAATTCTAATAACAGAAATCTGTTTCAGGTTTTAAGACTAACACTAAGAGCATGCTATTGCCATCATCTGATTAAGCCATACATGAGGTAAGAATAGGAAATGGTTGGTGAGAGAGGACATGTAGCACAACCCTAGATTATATGAAAATTCTTCCCAAATTAGATGTTATTCATTGAGATTATTACGTGATGAGCTTAAGGGTTGCGCGATAAAATCCTAGGTATAGAAAATAATTTATAAGGATACGTGTTAACTTTATGATTAAACCAGTCATTAATTCCATTTTTCAAAAATCGCACGTAATAGATTATCGAAAAATAAATAGCACAAGAATTATTTATAAAAAATATTAAAAATTATAATGCAAGTGTATAATGTTTTCTTTTATTATTAAATTACTGTAATTTTGTTTTCTCACTCTAAAAATCTTAAAAATTAACTGAAGTATCAAAAAAATTTTGTCAGGTAATCAACACTCCTCTAACTGTGTTTGTGATTGTAAATTCACCGAATTATAAATTCAATTACTATCAACAATTTAATATATGAAATTCACTTATTAAATTTAATGTATCAACATATTTAAAAAACAATTTCTGAATCCCTAAAAAAAATTCAATCAAATTATAAAACATCTTGAGAACTCTTATTAATATCTTTTTTTTTAAACCTCAATAATATAATATGCTAGCAATCCCTAAATTAATACTAAATTATATTATTTAGACAATTTTCAGAAATAATTGCATAACTCAAGGAAGTTGTAGTGAGGATCAAAGAGAATGTAATTGGACGAAAACAATGTTGCCCATGTGATTTGTTTATTTTAAAATATTTTCTCTATTTAATTTGTTTCAAAGGGTCATATATAAAATTTTGAAACTTTTATTTTATATCTACAACAAAAAAATGGACTTTTCTTCTAATCACTTTGGAGGATAAATTAAGGGCACTGTATCTGTATGTGCTATGGTGCAACAGTTGAACGTTAAACGTTATGTTTTTATATTTTTTTATTTTATTTTTCAATTTTTTTATTATTAATTTTAATTTATAACAATACAATAAGAAGATAAAATCTGTAACAAAAGAGTTGTTGAGAATTTCAACCGAGATTTGGAGCAATTGTAGATACAACTGCAAGCACCATAGCCTTACTCATTAATTAATTAATTAATTAAATTTATAATTAGATCATTATCAAATTTAAAAGTCATAGGGAACATCAAAATCTATATAAACACCGAGGATGAAGAAATAGTTAGAAACAAAGATATCTAATAATAAATGTGAAAGTCAGTTTTTTAGATACTTGGGTGTTGGACAAATGAGGTGGTCCCTCCTTATTTGGGGGTACGGAAACCTCATTTTGGTTTGCTATTATAAGAAAATTAAAATTTATTGATGTTCGGATAAAAATTCGGATAATAAGTGAAGGTATTTGAGATAGATATCTGTCACACTTTAATTTTTATAATAATATCATTTAACTGCCTGTTTTTCATAAATCTTGATTGTTCATCCTCAGATTTATGTTTTTTGGGGAATCTTGATTGTCCATCCTCTTATTCATGTTTTTCGGGAATCTTGATTATCCACCAGTAGTCAGAGTCCTTAACTCATGTCTCTTATGAACTTGACAGTTCATCATCCAAATTCTCTGACTCATACTTCTCATAAATTTTGACGGTTTACTATCCAAGCTCTCTGACTAATGTTTCTTAGGATTTTCGACTACTTCCTTTCATTCTAGAATCATGTTAGCCTTTTGAAAACGTCTGACCCCTTTTCAGTCCTTAGAGATCAACAAAAATAGAAATGATTAACCATCAAAGACCTTACAGTAAGAAACTTTGTCCTGACGAATTTCAGATATCTATCCTATCTTCTGTCGAATCTCAGAAAGTCTGATAGTAGTAGGTTTGATGGACGTCGTGTCTCTTAAATAAAAGCGACTGGCACACTTCCCAAAACAGAGCGTCCTATCATTCCCATTCTCCTATGTTAAATCACTTTACTCACATCTCAAGAACCCTATATAAGGAAGCAAAATCAATAGCAAAAGGGTGGGAATTCAATTTCTTTTACCTTGTGTTTACTTGAGCTTATGTTTCCTTTCTTTCCTTTTCACCCGAATCATTTGCTCCATCTTTCATACTTTCACTGACTTAGGCATCAGAGTTTTTTCATCGGGAATCCCTCTTGACGTGACTTCTAACGTGTTATTATCTTACAGGGACTTGGAGGTGAGGCTCTACAAGTGAGGATCCGACTATCAACTTTCTGCGATGAGGATCGGGTGACGCAATAGTCATATTTACATTCACACCTCAACAGTTGACATCGTCTATAGGAAGTTAATGAAAAGCCACTCAAAATCATTTAGCAAAAAAGAAAAAAGTGAGATCAACCCAGAAAATTTTGTGGTATTTTAAGTTTCAAAAAAATGGTAGAACGAAGAAGGGGAACAGAAAAATCTAGTTCTAGCGAAAGCATCGCACGCGGTGGCGGAAGGGCCCCATGTGCACGTGAGGAATGTGCTGTCCCTCCCACCATAAATGGATCTCGACTAGAGGATGACCACCTGACCAGACTAATGGTTAACAGAGTGGACAGACTAGAGAGGAAGTTTATGGAGATTAGACAGTGGATGGCAGGAGAGTCTGTTCACCCGAGAAAGATAGGAGTACCACACTTTTCAGAAAGGTGGGAGAGTCGATTCCAATGCGACAATGATACTATAAGGGGGTCAGTCGGAGTCGAAGGTCGGGTGCCTGACACCCAACCGATTACTCTGCAGAAGGGAAATGTTAAGATGACTGAAAAAGTAGTAGAGGAACCTCCTGCCTTTCCAGGCCTCAAAACTCCCTTTAAAATCTATGAAGGGTATGATAGGAGAAAGGGTGACGGCAATAGAGGCTATGATGCAGCAAGTGAGACTAGGACGAGGCACAGTCTAGCTTTCATAGATATGAGATTCTATGTCAATGAAAAGCATGCTCGAGATAAGAAGGCTGTCACGACCGTCAGTAAAAAAAAGGTAGAGAGATGTGTAAGGAAGATGCTACATGAATCGAAGGCTAAGGGGGGAGTCGAGTTGAGAGAGAACCCAAGAGCTGACAATGTTTGTCCTTCCACATTCACCTCTCCTTTCACCAAGAAAATCTTGTAGCTTCGTCTGACTAGCAAGTTCAAAATACTGCAGCTGCCCCCTTACACCAAAAAATTCGATCCCTTTTTACACCTGGACATATTTTAGAAAATGATGTTAATTCAGGGACTGACTGACCAGCAGATGTACCGGCCCTTCCCATTAACATTAGAGGGACCTGCTCGACGCTGATTTAAGAATTTGCAGCCAGCCTGTATTGGTAGTTTTACTCAGTTGGCAACGACTTTCAACAACAAATTTCGGGGAGCTATGACATCGAGTCGTAACTTGAGCACTTTGCTATCAGTGCGTCAGGAACCCAGAAAGACTTTGAAAAGTTTTGTAAGGAGGTATCATGAGGAAGTCATAGAATTGGACACATATCACCACCCTTTGACATTGGAAGGTTTGAAGAGTGGTCTAAAAATGAAAAGGGCTTGATACGCCATCCATCGATGGACGGTGGATTCTTATGAGATAGAAGGAGTGATGAAATTGGGATAGAAGGACAGATGCTCCTAAGGTTGAAAGAGGAAGGTTGGGCCACCTCGACTAGGAGGGAGTAACACCCAAGTGCTCAACGAAGGAAAAAAAAAGACCGTTACGGGAATCCCGGATGTGACAAAAGAGACGGGGACTAGGAAAGGCCTTTCTGTGAAACAAGAAGGGATGAGAAGCCCCCCAGGTTCCAGCATGTGAAAGACCATCTGGGAAGGGTAGCTCAGGTGGTCACTTATAACTTCACACCTTTTAGAATTCCTTTGTCTGAAATGTATGAGGATGCTTAGTATAGAGGATTACTGGCACCCCAACCCCGAAATATGAAGGTCAAAGTGCCTAAGAAGAATAAAGAAAAGTTTTGTGAATATCATAGGGAGAAGGGTCACACTACAAATCAATGTGATGACCTACGAGCCCAAATTGAGGTACTTATCAAGAATAACTATATCACCCATTATATTACAGATTATTAGCAGAATATCCCAGGTACGGAACAACACCTTGATGTTGATAGGTCCCCAAGACCTAACCACGGTATCCTGGTCATCTTAGGTAGACCTACCCTGATAGGATTATTAAATAATGTGCGCAAGAATTATGCGCACTACTCTCTGCCCAATCACCCGTCAGATACGCATATGATGAATGTACTTGTCGACAAAAGGTCAAGGATTGCTACCATCCCTATTATATTTACTGATGAGGATGAAGTTGGAGTCTACTACCTGTATGATAACGCATTAGTATTGGCCATAAGGATAACATCCAAGCAAGTCAGTTGGATTATGGTTGACATAGGAAGTTCAACGGACATCATCTTCAAAGATACCCTAGACTTTCTGGGCATAGAGGATCTAGAATTGTCAGAGGCTGACTCGATCCTATACAGATTCAGGGACTCTTGCATTGTTTTTTTAGGATCAGTACAGTTGTCTGTAACTATAGGCGACAAGCCCTATCAACGGACTGTCATAGTACGCTTCTAGGTAGTATATCTAAAGATCCCTTACTCTGTTATTTTGGGGAGACTTTTTCTTCGAAACACCAAAGCAATGAAAAGTGTGACAATCGATGGGCGACATCTGGATAGATAGTCAGCTGACCCTTGAACTGAAGCAAGCCACGATTGTCACCTTAGAGCAAAACAAGGATGTATTCGCTTAGAGTCGTAAAGATATGCGAGGGATAGATACATATGTTATAACCTATTGATTGATCGTTAATCCTACCCATAAGCCAATTCAACAAAAGAGGAGAGTCTTTAATACAGAGAGGTAGAAAGCCATCCAGGTGAAGGTAGATAAATTGCTTAACGCGGGGTTCATTAGAAAAACCCAGTATCTCGACTAGTTGGCAAATGTGATAATGGTCAAGAAAGCCAATGAAAGTTGACGGATGTGCATTGATTTCATCGACCTCAATAAAGCTTACCTTAAAGACAATGTTCCCCTGCCTCGGGTTGATCAATTGATAGACTCCATTGTCGCCTGTCGGGCACGAATTATTGAGCTTTATGGATGCCTTATTGGGATACAATGAGATACTTATACATCTTTCTGATCAAAACAAGATAGCCTTCGTTATAGATCAAGGGTTGTATTGTTATAAGGTGATTGTTAGGAAAACCGTAACCATACAAGCAGTGGAAAAATAAATTTTCCGATTCCCTCACAGGATCCATGCGATAAACTTATTGCGTTTAGAGTAATGAATCTGGATAT
>JAVXUL010027101.1:0-11594 GCA_035590515.1 Trichilia minutiflora
TATATCATGCATCTCATACACATATTATAGGAAAATTAAATGTGATATAGTTATAGCCCATTCTAAATCGATAATCCAAAGCCAATGGGATGATCGACAAGTCAACCTAAGGAAAAAACAGCTCCATCTTGATACAGCTTGATGAAGTGTTCTCCATTCCTTAAGTGCCCATGTTTAGCCATCTTTCTTTAAGCTCCAGATTCCCTTTGTATACAAAATCTTTGTTTACATAATTTTGTAGAAACCTCAAGTTACATTCGAGGGGAATTAGATGAGAAGAGAATTTACAGCTAGATCTCACAACGCTGCACATAACTAAAACAGATTCTAATCAGATCTCATTAATTCTGTCATCGTCGCAAGTTTGTTATGAATTAATCTTTAAAACAAATTTATGATCGCACATAATCATATTAAAAGCATTCATTAATTATGCGTTTAATCATATTAAACAGATTCTCATAATCTTTATCTAACCAGATCTGAATCAAATCTCATCTGATTTTTTGATCCTACAATTCCCTTGTTTGATCGCATCAAATAAACGTAAACAGATTCTTTAATCGCAAATAACATGCTTTGAATCACAAAATACATATTTATAACATGTTATAAACATTAATCGAAAAAACAAAACATGTTTCAAACGATTTCACACCAAATGATATCAAAACATGTACGAAAACAAACAATAAGTTGAATCGCAAGTGGCTCTGATACCACTGTTAGGAAACCTGAACCATACAAGCAGCGGAAAAATAAATTTTTTCGATTCCCTTATAGGATCCATGCGATAAACCTATTGTTTTTAATGTTATGAATCTGAATATTCTTACCTTTATGCAATTTAATGATGAAGAACCACAAAACGTAAACAAACTCTGTGTCTCTACGGTGTCCACACAACCGGGATGATTGAAGACGAGTGCTAGCTCTTGTTTTCGTATCTCTTTGTGCGATTTGACCCTATTGTGATTTTCAGTAAAACCTAGGCAAAAGCCTTACCATTAACACAAATAAAAGCTCCTATTTATATTACATTTTAGGGTTAAGATTTTAATGATATAATAATAAACCCAACATTCATGATGGGTTTGGCCTTACTATTAAAGCCCCAATCCATTTAATAAAGTTTAAACCAACATGTACTTCTGAGTTCACTGGCTTCAGAACCCTTACCAACTTGTGAATCATGTCTCCAAGATAAGATGATCAAATTGCCCTTTAATGGTAAAGGAGAGAGATCTAAGGAGCTATTGAAACTCATACATATAGATGTATATGGTCCGTTTAGTTCCAAAGCCATAGGTGGATTTAACTACTTCATTATTTTTATCGATGATATACCGTGATATAGGTATGTGTATTTAATGAAATACAAATCTAAATCCATTGAAATGTTCAAAGAATTTAAAAATGAAGTAGAAAAATAGACCGAAAAGTGTATTAAAACTTTATAATCAGATCGTGAGGGTGAATTCTTGAGTATAGAGTTTTAAGAATTCTTGAAAGATAATGGAATAGTTTCCCAACTTACTCCTCCTTACACACCATAATTGAATGGTGTGACAAAAAGAAGGAATCGAACCCTATTAGATATGGTACGATCAATGGTGAGTTTTATGAACTTATCAATTTATTTATGGAGGCATGCTCTGCTTATTATTGTGTATATCCTAAATAAAGTCCCATCAAAGTTAGTCTAAAAAACTCTGTATAAGATATGGAATTGTAAGAAACCCAATTTCAATTATATGAGAATATAGAGATATCCAGCTTATGTTAAGCTAGTTAACCCTAATAAGCTGGATGTCAAATCTGAGAAGGGAAGGTTTATCGGATATCCTAAAGTTAGTTTACGATATTATTTCTACTTTCATACTGATCAGTATATTATAGTCAATAAAAATACACACTTCTTGAAAGAAGAGTTCTTACAAGAAGGTGGTGCAGGTAGATTTATTGAGCTTAAGGAAGGGTCCGTAGAAGCTTAATCCGATGATATTGTGGCTGGACCGTCCAGTCAACAAACCTTAGTTCCATTTCAAATTTTAATACATCGATCTTCTAGGATATCGTATCCTCCGGATCTATATGGTCTTCTCTATAAACAGGAGTTTGACTCTTACTTAATGAGAGAGATAGTTCATTTTGATGATCTTAGAAGGTATAAGGAAGCTTTCCTGGATAAAGATTCAAGTAAATGGTAATCCGTATATACCAATAAAGTTTGGATACTTGTTAATCCACCAAAAGAAATTGTTCCACTTTGTTATAAATGGATCTACAAGAGAAAGATTGGTCAGGATAATGAGGTTAAGACCTATAAAGAACGACTTGTTGCGAAGGGTATACTCAGAAACAAGGGTTAGATTATAAGGATACCTTCTCGTCCGTTACTATAATTAAATCCATATGTATCATGCTAGGCATAGCAACATACTATGATTTCAAGATCTGGCAGATGGATGTGAAAACTGCATTCCTCAACGGGTATCTTGAGAAAAATATTTTATGCAACAACCTATTAGTTTCGTATCCACTCCATATAGAAATAAGGTATGCCAGTTGTATCGATCCATTTATGGATTGAACCAAGCTTCCTATAGTTGGAATAAATGATTTGGTGATCAAATCGTATGGATTTGAGCAAAACCCATATGAACCTTGGGTTGATAAATGGGTTAAAGATGATGCCATTATATTTCTCATATTGTATATGGATGACATATTGCTTATAAGCAATGATATTGGCATGAGGACTGAGGTTAAGATCTAGTTATCCAGTACCTTCACAATGAAAGACCTTAGGGAAGTGACCTATATTTTAAGGATTTACATCTATAGAGATAGAGTAAAGAGGATAATAGGTTTATCCCAAAAGATGTATATAGAGTAAATACTAAAGAAGTTCAGTATGGAGAACTCTAAGAGAGGTCTCTTGCCTTTTCATTATAATCTTAATCTTTTTAAAGTATGGGTCCAAAGACTGATGAAGAGGCACAACGTATGCGTGGTGTACTTTATGTATCAGCTATTGATAGTCTGATCTATGCCATGCTATGTACACGACTCGATATTGAGTATGCTATAAGTGTTACAAGCAGATATCAGGTTAATCCTAGTGAAAAATATTGGTCGACCGTTAAAATGATCCTCAAGTACTTACAAAGGATTAAGGATCTAATCTTGTCTTATGGATCTCAAGAATTGAGTATATAGGAATACTCAGACTTTGATTTCCAATTTAATGTGGATAATAGAAATTCTAAATCCGATTTTGTTTTTGTAAGTAATGGAGGAGCTGTGAGATGAAAAGTTCTAAGCAAACTACCACAGCAGACTCCACTACAAAAGCTGAATATAATATCGCTTCTGAAGATGCAAAAGAAACTATTTGGATACGAAAGTTCATGTCTGAACATGGTGTCATTCCTAATATGATTTATTTGATAATCATATTCTGTGACAATACTAGAGCTATTGCATAGGCTAAGGAACCTAGAGCATACCAAAAGTCTAAGTATATTCAATGCAAGTATAACATTTTGAGAAAACTTGTTAGAGCTAGAAAGACAGTAATACAGAAAATATGATCAGTAATTTGTTACTGACCCACTGACTAGAGTGATAACACTGAAGCAGCTGGACCATCATCTTATAAAGATGGATATATGATACCATAGTGAATGGCTCTAGTGCAAGTAGGAGATTATTAGTGTATGCCTTAGAAACCATTCGTGTTGTCAGTTTTAGGGTTAGTGATCTTGTATTAATTTTTGTTTATTAATGAAAGAATTGTTCTTTATTCACATACATTAGTTATTTTCTTTATATTGGCATGCTCATATATAAAGAAAGGCATGTATTCTAGGGAGAAAACTTGTTGCTATGCATGTTTTAGGCCATTAAAAACCAACAAATGGTATCAGAGCATGCCAATATAAAGGAAACAGTTTATGTATGTGAATAAAGAATAATTCTTTCATTAATAAACAAAAATTAATACAATATCACTAGCCCTAAAACCGATAACGTCAATAGTTTCTAGGGCATACACTAACACATCCGTCATATATTCCTTTGAATTCATCAAACCCTACATATTGAGTCATCATATATAATCACTCGTATAATCTATGCCAATTAGTATACACAAAAAGTATACTAATTCTAATCTCCTTATAGCATCACTGCTATCCACATCTTAGGATCACGGTTGTTATTTTACTCTTTTTTACTCAGGACCTCTTCATTGTAATTCTCGTTGTTTCTCATCATAAAGCACTTTAAATACACTTCTTGGTATTCTTGACTCTGTCTTTCATTAGTTTTCACTTGGATTACAAATACTATTTTAAAATTATTGGTTTAATAGATATAATGGGTATAGTATATTTTCACTACTTATAAGTGATCCCTTCCAAGGTTATTTTATAATCTACTTACATTACTATATCCTCATCATATTATAATAAAATTCTCTCTCTTAGATAGACTTTTTGGATTAGCAACTTATCTCTATGATTATCATTCTTCTCTTTTTCACATCTATATCCCTATTATTAATATTACTTCCCATTCTGTAGTCATTAACTTATTGTTTTCTTAACCTTAATAATCATATCATACATAAAAGTATGAAATTAATAATCTCTTCTTTCATTATTCATTCACCTTTTTATCCAAACGTACATACCATAACTCCTGTTACTCACTAGCAATTTTTTTACTTATGTTGATTCCATGAATACTTGACTTACTCAACACTATCTTAGCTAAAATCTCATAAATATTTGAAAGAGTTATATGCCCTAAAAATCAATCACGATGTGATCAGTGATTGTAAATTTATAAAAACTCTTGTAAATCTTATGATTAATAAAAATGAGTATTTTCTTATATTTGTACTATCTTTATCATTTGCATATATATGTTTAATTTATATATAATGATGAAGCCTATGGAATATATGCAATACATATTATTATGATGAGTTTATATTTATGAGACTATATATTAGTATCATTCCTAAATGCTCTAAGTCGAGGGACTATAAAGTGGAGTCTTTATAGTACCGAAAAAACTAGTATACGCTATCTTTACTCTACGTGATAGAGGGTAATCAATCTCATAGATTACTTATGTGTCGATACCAAAGAAAATGTATAAGTGCTCATTAATTGAGTATGAGTTCACTGAATAGACTCGCACGAATTGTCTAAATGTTAATTATATTTAATCGTCAATTAAACATTCGTTGTATCAGTGGTATAAATAATCCTTAGAATTTATAATATCATGATTACTTTGTGAATGAATTATCATACTTTGATACTACTTAGGGCAAATTTGTATATAGGCTTATGATAGGTAGTCATTGGGTGTGGTAAACTATTCATGAACGTATATGAATGTTCGAGAAAGGATCTATTAGTCTTAGTGTTTCATGAAATCCTTGATCGGGTTACAAATTGTATGCAATTAAGAAGTGTGTTCTCAATGGTATATACAATAGAGTTGTTATCTATTATTTATTATACATAGCATTAGATCTAAAAGGGTTTGACGATTATAGCATACCCATGATCCAATCAGAGTATTGTGTGATGGAAGGATTGAATTACACAGTAGTTGACGACGAAAATGTTCATTGTTGAAGCTTCACAGTTCATTGTAATCTGGGGTCTTATTGCATGGTTAGATGTCAATATTGGTTTATGGATATATTTAATTAATCTTGTTAAAGATTAATTAAATAAAAGAGTTAAAGAGTTTAATTTAGGATATAAAAAGGATTGAAAAAGTTTAATTTGGTTATATCATCCACTGTCAGTTTTACGGTAAACCTATTAAGTCTTGCCCATGATTAGCATGATTTTTTTCTAATTATTTTACACATTAATCTAAGATATTAAGCTAAGGTAATATGATTGGTTAACCTAAGCTTGGCATGAGTGTTGTATGTTAACATTTTCATCCTCGTAAATGAAATGTTGACAAGTGGCTACATCTTGACCTTACAACTAGTTTATAAATGTATGGTTGATATACATATGATATGTTTGATTTTTATCCATGTATTTGACAAAATAATTTCCATTTTTTTCCTTTGATTAATGGTTAATTAAATTAGAAAATTATTTTAATATTTTATTTAAGAAAATGAAAAAGCAAAAAGCAAATAATTGGAAATTTTATCCCAAAATTACCATCCACTTCCTCTTGCATTTTATTCATCAAAATTTCATCATTTTGGTTAATTGAAAGGTGATTTTAGATCCTTGTAAAGTGATCAAGATAGGTGTAAAGCCAATTTCAAGGTTTGAAAAGTGTTTTCAAAGATTACAAACCTAGGGTTTTACTTAAAAAATCCTAATTCAATCAAAAAAGTTTTGATTAAAACCAAGAAAGCCAAAAGTGAGAACAAAGAGCCAAGGGCATCACTTGATAGGGGAGAACATAATTTGGTGCTTTCAAGCTTCAAAAATTGCACAAAGGGCAACAAAGGTTGGCAACCATATAGGATAAGATTTTCACTTCCATATTAAATTCAGTTCCTAGATCCTATAGCATGCAAACTCATTTTCATGTTTTAGGAAATATGGCATGCTAGATTCTTCCATTATTATTAGATCTTATAGGCTGAAAATTGAGTTTGGTGTAGATATGTGATGATGATTGAGCCGAAATTTTGGCAAAAATCAGCTTATTTCGGTTACGGTAGGTCAAGTTTATGTGAAATGATTTAGGATTGTTTGTTGCCACATTTGCCCTATTCTTGTGATTATTTCATGATACATTCAAAGTGTTTGAAATCTGAAAATTTTGGATTTTTATTGATGTTTGGTATTGCCGAAAATGAATGTGCAAAAACAATCCCTCATTTGGAGAAAAAATAGATAGTTTTGGACTTATTTGCGATAAATTGTTGTTGAAATTTTTTCCAATGGTTTAGAATTGTTTCAGTGGCTGTTTTGGGTCAATAAGGGTTTGTTTTAGATGTATATTGAGTGTTCAAGTGTTGGATACTGAAAATAGGTCACATTTTTGGCAACCATCGTAAGTAGCATAATTGTTCAATTGTCGAGCAATTTTGTGAGGAATTGTTCCATTTGTATTATGCATCACCCAAATTATCCTTATAGGTCTATTTTACATAAAATTATGTATTTAAAACGTCATTCATAAGTTGGATGGTTATGGACACATTGCGACAAAAGTTGTCAATTATACAAAATCGACCATAGTAGCTCAATTTGTGTGCATTATTATGCTTGTTCTCATAAAGGTTATTACACTTAAATATATATTGGATATATTTTAACTTGAATGTCAAGTGAGAATATGTATGAAATACATTTTTATACATGTGATGTACAAGAATTGTATAACATTACACATACATATCATCAAAGATAGGATGTCCTTGCATAAAATGAGTGTGCTTTGCATGTTGATGTAAGTTGTTATGAGTGTCATAAACATGGTTATAATTGTTATAAACATGGGTTATAATTAAAATGAGACCTAATTACAATTAAAATCCCTTTTATGAGTAATATTAAGTGATAATGTTAAAATTAAGAATTTTAATATAGCCTTTCCAACATTTAGGTATTAATTGAATTCAGTAATGAGATGTGGTTAGTTATGTTACCCAAGTCTCATTTCTTCATCATCATAAATAAGTAAGTTTACATGGGATGTTTGACCTAAGTGTAGTCATGTAGCTTTGTTGTGTCACACAAGGGTTATATGATAAAAGTTGGTTCATGAGAAATATTTGTTTCACTTAACTCGAATTTATGATTTGTTGTATCACACAAGTGTAAGAAACTAGCATGCTATTTTCCTAAAACATGAAAATAAATTTGCATGTCATAGAATCTAGGAAATGAATTTGCTATGGATGAGAAAAGCTTACCCTATATGGTTGTTAACATTTGCTACCCTTTATGTAATTTTGAAGTTTAAGAGGACCAATATAGCTTCTTCTCTTATCTTATGATGCCCTTGGCTCCTTGATTTCCCCTTTGGCTTGTTGAAATTAAATTAAACCCTTTGATAAAATTCTAGGTTTTCAAATAAAACCCTAGAATTTCAAGCTTTGAAAACACTTTCAAAAGTTGAAATTAGCTTTACACCTAAAAATATCTCTTCCCAAGGATCTTAAAGAACTTTTAAATTGTTGCAAATGACACAAAAATGGATGCCTTTTACTGGCTGGAAATAGACAGGAGTTTACGAGCCAAATTCCCAATTTTGCTTCCCTTTCTCTTTCATTTTATAAATGAAAAATAATCAATTTTTATATTTATATTTTCATAATTTATTAACCATTAATTAAAGAAAATACAAGAAAATTCTTTTGCCAAATGTGTGGACAATATTAAGCCACATCTTATATATATCCACCATCCATTTGTAAACTAAATGTAAGGCCATGATTAAGCCATTTGTCAACATTTCATTTGCTAGGATAAAATGTTAACATATATCACTCATTCCTATACCAAGCTTAGGTTAACCAATCATATTGTCTTAGCTTAATATATTTGAGTAATGTACAAAATAATTAGGGAAAAATCGAGTTAATTATGGGCAAGACTCAATAGGTTCACTATAAAATCGACAGTAGACGATGTAAGAGAATTAAACCACTTTAATTCCTTTTACATCTAGAATTAAACTCTTTAATTCTTTTTATTTAACTAATCTATAAATAGATTAATTAAATATGTCTACAGACTAATATTGACACCTAGCCATGCAATATGGCCCCCAGATTACAATGAAGTCTGCAGCTTTAAAAATGAACCTTTCTATCATCAGTTACCATTTAATTTAATTATTCCATCACACAATGCTCTGATCGAATTAAAGGTATGCTATAATCGTCAAACCCTTTTAGATTCAATGCGCTATATAAGAAATAATAGATAATGACTCTCTTGTGTATTTTTATTGAGAACAAACTTCTCAATCAAACACAATATACAACCCTGGTGAGGATTTCGGGAGTTAAATCTTAATTATTCACATAGAGCATTTTACCTCAAACACTAAGGCTGACGAATCCTTTCTCAAATATTCACATATCTCTATGAATGTCTCACTACACCCAATATGTATCTATAACAAAACTAAAGATAGACTTGCCATGAGCAGTATCAAAGTATGGCAATTCACACACAAGGTAACCATGATGTTGTAAAGTCTAAGGATTATTTACACCACCGATACAACGAATGTCCAATTGACGATTAAGTGTAATTAACATTTGGACGATTTGTACAAGTCTATTCAGTGAGCTCATACTTAACCAATGAGCACCTATACACTTTCTTTAGTGTCTCCACACAAGTAATCTATAAGATCGATTATCCTCTATTGCATAGAGCAAGGATAATGGATACTGGTCTTTATGGTACTATAAAGGCCTCATTTTATAGTCCCACAACTAGGAATATTTAGGAATGATACTATGACTATACGTCTCATAAATATGAACTCATTATGACTATATATATTGCATACATTCCATGGCCTTTATCATTATATGTAAATCAAACATACATATGCAAATGATAAAAGAAAAATATAGATATAATAAAATACCTAGTTATTTAATCATAAGATTTACAAGAGTTTTATAAATTTACAATCATTAATCCCATCGTGATTGGCTTTTAGGGCATACAACTCTTTTACCATTTTCCTTTTCTCATCCATCTGAGGTAGTCTCCTCTCTTTAGCATGGTTATCATCTCGACTTCTTTTTGACTTACAGAATTTTGGCACTCAACTACCTTTTTGACTTGCATCGAGGAACTTTCTATTATCATTTCTTCTTTCTCTGTTATTAAAATTTGAAGGTCAAGCTTTCTCCCATGACAAATACCCTAATACTTTTTCTTTTTTTAATTTGAAGTCGATCTAGTCCTCTATTTCTATTTCACCAAGCAACTTCCTTTAAGCTGCTTCATATATGTGACTAAATGTTTACGAACAGCATACCATGCTCTGTCTACCTATAATCTTTGTTTGATACTTTCCATAACTAATGGATGATAGAAGGCTCCTAATTCTATCGTCTTGTCATACTATCTCTTGATGAAATTTCTAAGGCTTTCATCATCTCCTTCCTTAGCAGTAACAGAGAGCTCGAGGTCTTAGTGTTAAAGACCACTCCTTTAAATTCTTTGGTGAATAAGTCACAAAGCAGCTTAAAATTATGAATGCGCTATGGTGTTAGGCTGGTAAACCATTTTCTCACTTATCCTGTCAAAGTTAATAGGAATAGGCAGCACATCTGATCCACATGTAGACCCTAAATTAACATCGTCTACCAAAAGAAAACCATATGCAACGATAGATTTTTCTTTCCTGCAAAGGGAGTGATCTACGATATTTTAAATTTTCAGGGCAAAGTCATGTCCAAAAGTTTTTACGAGAAGGGAGACTTTGAATGTTTACCCATGTGAAAAGTTGGCTCAATATTCCTGCATTATTCTCATTTTTTCTGTTCGTCTATTTTCTTAACCAGGTGTCTCACTAGGATCTCAACATCTTTCTTACTGGTGATAGTGCCTCGAGTTTCTTCTTGTAAAAAAAATGATGCTTTCAGACTTCACGCTCTAGCCTATGCTTATAATCAAGAACCTTCCTCATATCATCTAGGTGCAAGGCATTCTCTGGCTTCCACTTGCAGTTTATCTCGGGACTTTGAAACAAATGAATAGATTCCGTATAATGCCTCTTAGCACCTATCCTCTTTTCCAAGAGCATGTCCATAACTTTTAGCTTTCCCTTCTCCGTTGCTGTATATTTTCTCATGGGTTCGTTTTTTGTATTTTGCCACTATGTTTTTCCAATCATTCCTCGTTAGGGTGCTACTTTCTATTACTTCAAAAGGTAATGCTACCTTCGGGCTGAATGATGTTGTCTACATCATCTTCCTTATTTTAGAAACTTCCTTAATCAGCGTTTGGATCTATCAATCTTTTTTAGTGTGCTACTTTTCATTATCCTTGAGCCATTATATTAACTGAGCAGCTTTTTCAACCACTCATCTACGTTGTGATCTTCGAGAAAGGGAATCAACAGAATGCTATTGAGAATCGGCATTCTTCGAGACCTTATATAATGCATTTTGGCCACCATTGGTCATTGTCATCGCGTTAAAGGAATCTCCTTTAAAGTTTTTCATTCGGCTATGTGTCGTCTAGTTGTATAAGTTGTGGTTGTTGCCATTTTGCTATCTAACTTATTGATTAACTAACTTTTTGTTTAGTTTCCTTATAGACGGTACTAAATGTTGATACAAAAAGTTGTCGTGTCTCGTATTCTATGCTCTAATATTATCTTCACGTCAAACTTTCCTAAAATCATAGAAAATTATTAAAAACTCTCTAATACTTAAGTTAGGATTTTTCTTAAAAATAGAAAGGGGAGAAAAATAAAAGAGGATTGAGAGTTCTCTTTAGCAGCAATTCAATCCTGTTAGTTAGTGTTACGCCCCGACCCTAGTCGGCCACGTGACAATCGCCGCGAATCCTAGAAGTACACCCTATTTCTTAGAATGCACCTCT
>JAVXUL010027112.1:0-11594 GCA_035590515.1 Trichilia minutiflora
ATACGACACTTGGACTCACCGGACTATACTACAACAAGACTACCTATACTTGGGTACAAAATCTAATTGAGATCAGTCTTAAATGTTTTTATTACATGTTTTTATCAACTAATTTAAAGACATGATTTTAATCACATATTGATTTTTTGAAGAAAATATATTTTTCATGCATTAAATGATTTTCATCTTCCAATTGAGATAACTCTTTAGTTAATCTCAATTGAGTTAATAAAGGATCTAGTTTACTACCATCATCCTAAAATATCAATTTCTAAAGCCTTAGTATTTTAATTTATAGGTAATTCTTTCTTTAAAATCCATCTATCATTTATTATACCTTTGTGGACTTTTATTATTGGACCTTGACTTAATATAACCTAATTGGACTCTTGAAAAAAACACTCTATGTGGATACGACACTTGAACTCACCGAACTATATTATAACAAGATTACCTATACTTTGATACAAAATCTAATTGAGATAAGTATCTAAATAAATATTGTTCTAGTTTACTCAGAGAAGAGACATGTAATCAATTAGTATCAAGTCAATATCCTACTTTCCCACAGTAATTGCAATTGGTGGGTCAAACTTCTACTCTATCTAGTAGAAGATCGAAAGCAAGTATCTCATCATCGACACAATAAGAAAATTGTAGGGTAAAGGGCAAAATTCAAACATAAGTATATACTCTCAATCAAGAGTAGGCTCAGGTTAATCCTGAGGTGGTGATAAATATTATTATCATTTTTTGGACAAGCCACATATGTACTGATAGATTTGTGTTCAAATAGGTCATTTATTTACCCTATGTTTGAATCATATGTCGATAGAAAATTATCTTCCTTAGACCAAGAATTGGTAGTGCATAATCTATTAAGTCAGAGATTGATAAGAAAAATAGTCTTTAAAGATTGTGTGATAGAAGTGGGTGAAGTTGAATTGGAAGCAAATTTAAAATCTTGAAAATAGAAGACTTTGATGCTATCTTAGAAATGGACTGGCTTTCATAACATTGGGTTTTTGTGGATTATTTTACTACGCAAGTAGTTTTTAGGAAACTGGTTGAGCTAGAAATTGTAATAGTAGAGGATTACAATATACTTATCACATGTGTAATATCCATGATAAAAGCCTAGAGATTATGTCATACCCTGACCTTCGGAAATTGGCTACCTGATAATTGTTAGGAATATAAGAAATGTATCCTATTAGTTAGAGTACACTTTAAGGATATACAAGACATTAAAATCTATTTTGAATTCATTTTTAAACATAAACTAAATATTACAGTTTTCAAGTATATTCAAACCACATGTAAATCAATACCATATTTTAATACAAACTTATTACAATAAACATTTGTTTTAAAACAAATCATTACTATCAGTACTAGACTGAGTAAAATACATAGTTTTAAATTTATTTAATATAAATTTTCTTTTCAGTAGACTATAATATATGTAAATGAGTTATGAACCTGAAAAGTAGGCTGAAACTCTTGTCAACTCAACTATACATGTACACGACTATGCTATTCTAAAATATGGGGAGTGATTGGTGAGTATTTAGAAAAAGACTCAGTGAGTAGATAAGTAAACAACTTATATAAATGACATCATAAAAATAGATTACCAAAAATTCTCATAATCCGAGTAATCATTATTTACTCGTTTTATCTATAAACAATAATGTGGCATAAAAGGTTCAATTACAATAAAAAAACCAATGTCTCTTGATTTATTGGATTTCCATATGCAACTATAGAGGTAAAAACATAATAACATGCTATGTTGTATAGGATTATTAGACCATACAGATTACCTACCCTATTTCATGTTGCGTAATCAATCCTTATCCCTTGAGTCCATTAGATCATGTGGATCACCTACCATATTTCATATTGTATAATCAATCCTCATACTTAGGTCTATTAGATTCCATCCACCCTATTTTATACTGCATGAAAACTTCACCCTCAAACAAGCAACAATAATAGATTACAAGGCTAAAATAATAAAATTATAGTACACAAAGCCAAAATAATAAAACTATAGCACACAAGAGTAAAACAATAAAACTATGGTACACAAAGCCAAAATTGTCATCAATGAAACCATATCATAAAACATTGCCATTCTAACCACATCCATCAAAAATTCATCATTCAATAAACTTAGAATATATTTGGCCTTTTAGCCTCAAAAATCCAATAATCAATATACTATAATAATCATAAATTCATCAAAAGATTAATAATCATAATTGGCCTCCGCCCTCAACCACACATATATATAAGCAATAATGTCACAATCATTATCTAAACTATCACAAACAAAGGACCCTCCCGATCACCACATAATTAATTAACAATTGCCTCCTTAACATATCATATATATACATATATAGTCAATTATTTTTTATTGCTCTAAAACATATAAAAACATACAAATATTTTAAGATAACATTCAAGGGAGGAATAAAAAAACAAAGAAGTTATCTACTCACAAGTCTGAGGTGATACACTACTCTCTCGATATCCTTTCTATGATAGAGATCCTTTAATCAAGACTCTTGTGCCTATACACATATATCCATAATGTTTCATAACCTTTCAGACAATATAATCATACTATGAAATGCATGATACATATGATTACAAGCATATTCATCGTATTAATTTTTATTACTCATTTATTAAATAATTAACTCGTTCTTTCTCACTTTCTTTCTCTCTCTACATAGTTAACTCTCTTGCTGTCCCTATTCTCACTCATCAAAAGATTATTTCTAACTTTCTTAATAGTAAAATATAATTAAACATCCTAATTTATCAATATAAATTCGATTATGCCAAAATTTTAGGTTTTCAAGAATAGTAACTATCATTATCTTTTTCCGATTCATACTCAATAATAACTCAAATCGAAGCAATAAGCTGGAGGGTAAACTTACCCAAGTTTGTAGGTAGTATTTGAGCCCCTCTTTATTTTATTTCATCACTTGGTTACTATTTATTCGAATCTCATTTCTCTTGATTCCTCTTCAATTATTCGGTAATACTCTGATTAAATTGTGTTTTTGAGTTATGGTATTGATTTTTAAAGCTATTTTATAAAGAACGATGAAGATTAGTGGAGATTTAAGTGAGAAATGATTTAGATCTAAAAATGAAGAGAAATGGGTTTTAGACGAAGGAGAAGGAAAAATAGAGAAGATGAGCCTCGGTTGTAAATATATAGAAGATATGAGATGATCAAAATATCCTCCAAAATCATGCTAAAATATTTGACACATCTCCAAGTATTGATACTTTCTCTCCAAGTATTAATACTTTAGCTCAAAAATGGATTTCAGGGTTGTCAACATATCCAAGTATCGATACTTTAACCCAGAAGCACTTGACTAAATTTGCTTTGCATCCCAAAGTATCGATACTTTTTTTTAAAATTATTGATACTTAGCTTTACTATACACAATAACCCTTAAAATATCAAAATTCTTCTTAGCAGTGTATCGATACTTAACCCTTTACTATTTATTATAGCTCCAAAGTATCAATATTTTCTCCCAAGTGTATCGATACTCAGGTTTTACTATTTATTATAACCTCAAAGTATCGATACTTCATAGCCATATATCGATACTTCCTACTCTAGGTGTAACATGATATTACCTTCGTATACAAGTATTGATAGTTCTCCCTATGTATCCATACTTTTAATTGTTGAGCATAGCATGATGAAGCTTACGTGCCTAAGTGTTAATACTACCTAATAATGTATCAATACTCTCGATCTCCAATATTAAGTATCGATACTATCACATATGCATATTGATACTTACCTCTTTTTTTATTAAATGAGGACTACCACTTCAAATACTCATAACTTTTGATCTGAATGTCTCTATGGAGTAATATATTAAAAAAAAGCTTTCTTTGAACTCTACAAAAACAATAAAGAAACTTTTTTCTAATCGAAGTCAATTTAAAGGTCAAAAAATTTAGTTCTTTCTTACTAATATATCATTTAACATTACACACTACTTCTAATATTGAATTTTCTAATAGCAAACCCATCAATGCCTTGGTAATGTGAAACAATATGCATACATACAAATAAAATAAATTTACCATACTATTTATATGTATAAGAAATAGGGTCTATAATTTGATGGGCCTACAACATCCTGGTCCTTGACAATAGGGAGTGGCACCGAGGTAAGAAGGCTTGAGAAAGAAGCAACTTCTGAAAGACTTCAAGATGGCTATAGGGGCAAGAGCGAGTCCCACATCAAGATGAGAGAAAAAGTTATTGAACTATATATATGAAGTTAGAACTAACATATTAATGAGGACTTTTGAGATGGGTTTGGGCCTATTACTAAGAATAAAACCGTGAGGCCCTATTGATTGGGCCAAAATGGATAATGTCATTGACATGGATCTGGTCTTATAATATGGTATCAGAGTCAACTCTCCTCCAATACGATTTTGGGCTCGAGAATGAGCCAGTAAAAATTAATGGGTATGTAACATCTCAATCCTTGAGGGTAAGGAGTAGAACAAGGACGAAAAAGACTGAGCAAAGAGCACTAAAAACTAGTAAAATCACTTCAACCATTACTAGTTTTTGAATGGAAAGGAGAGCACATTATGATTGATTTCATGATTAGATTACCTTATACTTATTAAAGATATGTCCTAGAACCAATCGTGTCATATGGTTCAGGGTTATTATTTCTTTGTATATAAATTATATAATTATTTATAAAATTGTTTACATTTAATAAAATAACATTTATGTATCTTGTATAGTATTCAGTTGCTTTTTATTATATTTATTTTATTAATACGAGATATGTTCCTATATATATGATATGTGTTGAGATTCTATTTATAAAGAGTTATAAATATAAGAGCAGATTCTTCGATTTAACTATATATAAAACTTGTTCCCGATTGAGGTGATGTCATCAGGGACAATGACATTGCATGATCGACATATTTTTTTGCTGCTAATGATTAGTATTTGATATTAATAGTTGAGTAACGAGTCTTATATTACAATAGCATAAACATGGGTACCACATTTGAGAATGTGATACTGAACGTGATCAAACGTGATGAATCACATGGGTGAATATCCACAGTCAATGATTCATTGCACAGCCGTACTAGTGTACCATTAGTCCTTTGACCTGAAACATCATGGCTGCAATCTGCAGTAAGACATATCGTTCACTTGTGTATATTATATTGGACTAGCCACGCTGGTGAAAGAAGCTTGATGGCAATGTTTTCTTATTGTATGAGAACAGGTGCTGGTCAATATGGAATCTGCTGGCTCAGGTATTTGAACTTGAGATCTTAGGCAGAACTGTCATCTACGGGAATTAAATCTCTTATCAGATTACACGAATTCTAAAAATAAGTTTTTGGATACGTGGATCCCATTTATGATTGAGGTTCTGATCCTATGATCGAATTAGGGGTTTGACTTTTTTATTACCTGCACTCGATTGAGAGTCGATAGTAGAGGGACTTTACTACATATAAGTATGACTATATGAGTTTATCCGAATTATGTTCTCAGTGTTATAGTGATCATGATATCTTGTTAGAGATCACTTATGATCATTGAGAACTTCGATTATAAAGAGTTATACCGAAGTGATACGAATGTGTTTATATTTACTCATATCTAGTTCACGGTGAAATCAGAGGGTCACACAGAATATGTAGTAGTTGATGATGGATGATAATAAGATCATTAAATTAGTTAATGATATTTCGTATTGACGAAAATTATATTACTTCGATATTTGATCGGTAGGTAATTTTATTCTTTAATGAAAGAATAAATTTTTTCGACAATGATGAGCTAGTACCCATTAGTTCGGAAAAGATGTTGATAATTTTGGAGACTTTGATTGATATATTTTGATATATTAATTAATAAATAAAATTATTTATTTATTAATTATAATACAAAGTATTCATTAAAAACTATAGAAGAGTTTTTGTCACAAATATTTGATAAGTGACATTTTTAAAAACTATAAGAATATTTGTCATTCTCCTAAAATAGATACCAATGACTCATAACGAGTAGGAAGCATCTGTCAAAGAAAATATCAAATAAACTCTTATCTTTCATATTCATAATTAATTTCTTATATACAATCAAGACCTAATTTCTTGCCTTTAATTTTTTGTGTCAAATTTTTTCTTAAATATTTAATTATAAAAAATAAATTTTTAATCAATAATATTATTATTTTATTAAGAATTAAAAATAACATATTTAATTATATAAATTATTTTTGAAAATATTAAGTAAAATATATTTATTTTAAATAAAAAATATATATACATTCTAATGAATTTTAAACCTATTTATACAAATATAAGTATATTAGTTTAATTCATTAATTTGGACAAAAATAAGAATAATTTGACAAACTTAACTCTTAAATCAATTATAATTAAGAAAAAATTATAATAATTATAATAAAAAATAAAACGTATATTTTGATAAAATATTAAGAGTGTCTATGCTATTTAACTTTATTTTAAATAAAAATTAATAAATAAATAAAAACAAAAACATTGAATAAAGTTGTTTTAGTAATTATCACAATTAATTGAATATTAATTATTTTTGAGACAAGATTATTTTATAATTTTTAGTAATTAATTTAAATATAATATTAGTTATTAATATTTATTTATATATAAATAAATATTTAAGAAATAATTTACAATATTAAAAATTAAAGGTAAGTTTTATCAGGGCTAAACTGTAGTGAAATGTACTATTATAATATAAATTGACATTCATATGAAGAGCAGAGGTTTATATGATATTTGCCTTAAAAGACGCCGGTTACTCATGATGTTGATGTATGAGGTATGTGTTTTTTATGGCTAATTTCTCAGGCGGCATGTGGTGTTGCCTTATATATCAGGGTGGGAAATGTCAATAACCACCCTTCAAAATCACACCTCCCCAATCTCAATCTGTTATCTTTCTTTTACTATTTTATCCTTCCGTGTAATTACTTTAGGATTTACTCCCATTAGACTTTAATGTATTGTACCTAATTTATCCACTATTTATAAAATTATGTATTAAATGTAATTTAATGCAAAGACCTGAAATTAAAAATTCAATTCAGATGACAACATAACGTAAGCATATGTCGGATATAGCTATTCTTGGCGATTGGATGCCACTTCCACTAGGTGCTCACGATATACAAAAGAGAAATTCCAATGTGATGTTAAGGAGGAGACAAAATGTAAAATATTTATTTTTAAAAATTAAATTAATAAAAATACGATAAAATTTTTCTAAAATTAGAAGAGTTGGGTTACCATAGACTATACAATAGTTTGTTCTTATTAGGACTGTCAATATCTATATCTAAAGCTGACATATACTACCAACCTTATCATAAAGATAAAGGTTTCACATAAATTTTAATGTCTCAAATAACTAAATTGTTTACATTTAATTAACTAAGGCGGGTACAAGCTGGGTTGAGTTTTTGTTTTTTTTTTAAAAATCGCCTAGATCTCCCAGCAGATGCTCCAACAGTATAGGGGTTTAAGATACTTGCGAAGGACTACTCGAACGGCATTCTTTTGTGGGCTGCATCTGAAGCTATTAAAATGGTCCAGTTTAACAGATCAATCCTTTTAACCTATAAAAAAAAATAAGTTAAGGTTAATAATTTTTTATTTACGAATTAAACGGATGAATTATATTAATCCATAGATAAACGGGTTCAAACTTATTTAACTTATAGTTTAAATAAATCGATCCGATTTTTATTATATATATTAATTAAATATTTAAAAATATTTTTAAAATTAAATATTTATTAGATATTTATAATAATAAAATTTTAGTTTTAAAAAAATAATTTAAAAATATTTGTCGTTATATATTTATAGTGTTTTTATTTTTTATTAATTTTTTAATTTTTATTTTTAAAAATTACAATTATTTATTATTTATTTAATTAATTACTATAAACGGACGGATCCGTTTAGCCCGACGGATTGGGTTACGGTTGAGGATATCGGTCCGTTTATTAAACGGGCCAGTCCGATCCGATCCGTTTAAATGCTTGACTCGAAATAATCCGGACTGATTAAACCCGGCCCGACCTATTTGACAATCCTAGCTATATCCTTCTTATTTGATCAATTGGACCTAAATTTTAAAAAATAAAAGTTAAAAAAAAGGTTTGATCTTTTATTTTTATTTATTTGAACTAAAACATTCATGAGTTGAGATTAAGAGTGCCAACTTGAATAAATGAATCAGATTTGACTCAACACACGAATATAACATGATTAATATTCATTTGACATGAATATAACACGATTATTATTCGTGTCAAAAATATAATTATAAATATAATATGATTATTTAAATATGATTCATTTATATATTAATATATATTTAAATACCATTATCTATTTAAAAATAATTATTCGATTAGATACGATTATTTATTTAATTTTTTAATATTATTTATAATTTTAAATTTTTTAAGATTAGTGTAAATGAACTTTTAAAAGTAATATAATTAAAAATTTTTAATTTTATAATCAATACTTTTTAAAACAATATTACGTATATTATTTATATTTTTAAATTAATATATGAAACACATGTTATATTAATTTATATAAATAAAATTTATATTTTTTATTTTTAATATTTAATATTATGATTATAAAAATCATAATATTAATATTTAATTATTTTTAAATTTATTAAAATATTAATATCTAATTAAGTATGATTATCCATTTAAATATAATTATTTATTTAGATATAATTATTCGATTAGACATGATTATCTGTCTTGACATGATTATTTATTTAGATGTTATTATTCAATTAAATACGACTATTCGTTTAAGTACGATTATCTGATTAAATATTATTATCCGTTCAATCGTCATTATCTGATTAAGTATGATTATTTGATTAAACATGATTATACGTTTAATTAATCGTGTCTTAAACAGATAAATATATTTAAAAGGTCAAACATAAATCTAATATAATTATTATTCATTTGATATAAATATGACTATTTGTGTTAAAATTTTAAATCCAAATCTATTTAATTATTTCGTATTCGTGTCAAATAATCATGTCGTAACTCAAATTATCACTCTTAATTGGAATTTTAATTTCAAAATATTGAGATTAAAAATTCTAATTTTGAGTTGATTTACGAAAAAATAAAATTTTAAATTAATTCATGCAGAAATTTTAAAAAGTGAAAAAAAAAATTTAATCAATAAAAACGGAATACATATTCTAAGTTTTTAATATTTTAATCTTAACTTGATCCTAAAATAATCGAATTTTAATCTAGACCTACTAAAATAATAAAATTTATTTTTATTTTCAAATTAAATCGATTGATCAGGTCAATTTTAGTAGCTCCGTGTTTTTTTTTTTTATCGCTCTTTAGTTATAAAATTATAATTGTTGTTCCATGAGACACAAATAATGATTTAAATGATTGATAAAATATTTTTGAGAGACCAAGCTTTTTAAGATAATCTTTTAGTTAAAGCGTGCTTCTCATACTTATAAATAATAGAGACTCTCTTCTACTGTTTACTAACTTGATTATTAAAAAATTATCCCCCGTGATCTTAACAATGCGTCTGACAAGACATTGGCAAATAGTAATCCCCGTGACCAAGAAATAAATAAAAGTGGGTTACATAACTTTTACTTACATGAAAATGATTTTGATTCGATACCATCAACAAAAGTTTCATTCTCTTTTGGGGTGCCTTTTTTTGAATTCTGTCTCTTTGTAACGGTTTGTTTCCGATTACATCATCTAAATTAACTTCCCACCTTCTATTAATCTATTTAGTAAATTAAATAATAATTAATAAATAAAAATAATATTAAGAATATAAACTCTTTATACAAATTCATATATATACAAACTAATATGACACGATAGTATTAGGTTAAATATGATTTATTTATTTATTATTAGTGTATTACTTTTATATTTTTATGAATTAATATTATTATGTTATATCAATTTATACACATGACTTAATATTTTTTTAAACTATTTATGATAATACCAAGGGAAAGCAATAGCAATACCATAGTAAAATTGAGGTCGTTTTTATTAGGTATGTGATGGAGACATGCTTTGCTATTATTATTGGGTGTTATTTATTTTGTTATTTATTATTATTTATCTGAATAAGTCTACTAGAAGAGTAAGTTAAGTCAAGTTAGTTGTTTATTTTCTGTTTTTATGGCTTGCGGATTGTAACGAAATAGTGTATAAATATTCAAATCTGAATGCAATAGCACCAATACAAAGTCATTTGAATATTTTTTCAGTTACACAACTTGAGTTGTAAAAGTTAGGATTCCTCTGTAAATCCACCATTCTTCCCAATCGAACTCTCTTGAATCAATTTAATTCTTCATTATAACGTCAAAAAAGAGGCAATTTGTACCAACTAGGTATCAGAGCCTATCAAACTTGATGGATCAACAAATTGATACTTTGGAGATGAATGTGCAAGCTATTTTATCAAAATTCCTTGCAAAAATAAATGAACGAGATTCTTAGAAAGTTGGAGCAGTTATATATAAACATTAAAGGTAAGGAAGAAGCTTTATCATCACAGTTTTTTTTTGGTCGAAATCCATCAATAGCTCATAACTTAACACTTACATACACTCTTAAGATAGTTAAACTAGACTTTCCTCGGTTTAGTGGAGGAGACGACCCGACAAATTGGTTATGTCGATTAAAACAATTTTTTAGGCTGCATGATATTCTGGTGGATGAACATGTGTCTCTGGCTTTCTTTCATTTAGAGGGGGAAGCATAGTTATGGTTCCAAATTCTAAAAGACGCATAAATAAGAGTTGTTATGGGAAGTCTTTAAAGGAGTTATGCATGCTAGGTTTGAACCAAATTAACTTATCGATTTTTTTAGTAAATTAATTAAGCTCAAACAGGAAGGAGATGTTGTTAGAGATATATCTTAGAACCAATCATATCATATGGTTCAAACATCGTGGCTGCAATCTGTAGTAAGACATATCATTTACTTGTGTATATAGTACTGAGCTAGCCATGCCTGGTGAAAGAGGTTTGATGGCAATGTATTCTTATTGTATAAGAAAAGGTGATGGTCAAGATGAAATCTATTGACTCAGGTATTTAAGCTTGAGATCCTAGGCAGAACTATCATTTATGGGGATTAATTCTCTGCTTAGAGTACACGAATTCTAAAAAAGAGTTTTTGGATACGTGGATCCCGTTTATGATTGAGGTTCTGATTCTATAATCGAGTTAGGAGTTTGACTATACCATGATCTGTATTTGATTAGGAGTCGACAGCAGAGGGACCTTACTACATGTAAGTACGTGTCACATCTCGATCCTAGTCAGCTACTTGACAATCGTCGTAAATTTCAGAAATACATTCTATCACTTAGAATGCACTCCTAGAACCGCAAGGCATTAGTACCTGTTTTTAAACTCAATTGCAAATAAACTAAT